>MU227713.1:4232052-4244241 GCA_018584345.1 Thuja plicata | reverse complement strand
ATCATTTCATCATGTCATCTCCCGATTTCGTTTCATGATCAAATGAAGGCAAAAGAGAGTGTTTATATAGAAATCTCAACATAGGTCTCCTAGGGCAATGCAAGGGATCCTAATTCAAGTTCTACCTCGAATCATGGTCCAATAAAAATTAACAACCAAGTAGGGAATGTAATAATTCAAATATTAGAGAAAACACTTCTGCATCCGAACCCAGGGACCTATTTTAAGTTTCGGACCCCGATAAGCTCCAGATTTGAAAGCAGGGACCAACACCTGACAGAGGTCTATGTCAACCTCGCCCTTGACCTAGGTCAGGGTCGACCTTGACACTGACCTAGGTCAGGGTCGACCTTGACCCTGACCTAGGTTAGGGTCGACCTCAACCCTGACTTGAGGTTTCAGGCAGGTCACCATATAGTTTCTGAGAAGTCCCCAGGTCAGTTGGAGACCTAGGAAGGTGGGGGAATATACCAGAATGTTAAGAAGGCCTAGAGGCCTAGAGAGAGAGTAGGATGAAATCCAGGAGGACCAATACATAGGTCCTACCTTGAAAGAAGAGTCATAGAGAGGGAAATCTAGGAGGATCCACTAGATCCTAACCCTAATTTCACCTACACATGTATAATCAAGCACAGATGCAAACCTAATATGAAAACATACTAAATAAGGGTACTAAACCTATCAAAATGGAAGTGCTTCCATTTTAAGATGATACACATAGTTAAAAGAATGGTTCTCATTTAATTGAAGTGATTGTTGAGAAGATTGAAAGATCAACCTATTTAGGATATGGAAATACATACGGGAAGTTGTGTTATATCATTGATTAGCCTTTGAGTTAAGCGGAAGGTTTAAAATAGTAATTAAGGATATGTACTCCAGGATGGACAAGACGAGATTGTCATTCCCTAGAGAATGTTTGATGTAGATAAATTAAATTCAAGCATGTAAGGCCAATTGATCGTGCTTGCATTTAATGAGGAAATGGAATTAGGTGTTGTGGAAGGTGGTAAACTCCTTTAAATGTTTCTATAAGTGGATAAAAATTGACCTGTGTAGAACAAATTCAAATTTCAAGCTAGAGGATGGGTTTTCCAATGGTTTTTGACCCTTGGAATGAAAATCCACATCAAGTGATGTAGCCTGATCTGACAGGGATAGAAGAAGATCAAACAGACTTGCTTAATAGCCTAATGATAGCGGCCTGGGAACTCAGAACTAGTTATGCAATATATGAGTGTGACATGTACAAGTTAGAAGTGGAGAAGGATCAAGCTGATTTGCACAACCTTGCATGGTAAATCTAGATGAATGAAAATGGCTAGGTCGATGATGATCTTGATTATGAAGCATTGGTCATGCTTGGGATACTTCAACTGAATGGAGTTAATTTCCTGTGAATTAGTTATAAAGATTTTAATTACTACCTAAAATAGGGTTTCAGTTCAGAATAGACATTTTCTAACGATCCTTAGCTTGTTGCATCCCTTCATATTATATAAAAGGGATATCAAGACCGTGTATAGAGATATAATTGACAATTTAGACTGATATTATGAAATTGTAATGGATTATATATTGGGGTAGTGACTGCAAGTGACGTGCGAACCAATTTTATTCACTCTTTTAATTAATACAAAAGAAAACCTATTTCCTATCCAAGGTTGAAGAAGTGATTTCATTCTCTTTTATTGGATTGGTCCTTTACACTTCCAATTACAAAGATTTTCTTCTTTATAGTTAGATGTCGGAGAATTGAAATATTTTGAATATTAATTTTTTGAATATCAAGGTCTGTATATGAATTTATTGTCTATACAACTCCTTGTCTAATTGGTTTCCTTCCAAGGAATTAAATTTAAGTAGACTAAAATTAATATCAGAAGATGTCACAAGGGAAGAAATTTGGAGTTGAAGTGTAAAGTGTACATGATAATTCAAGAAAATTTTGAGAACCATCTACCCAATTAGTTGGATAAGGGGTTGGCGTGTTTATTATTTCAAAAGAGGTTTTTTGCACTTGTGAGAGTACTGAAGTCTTTTCATTCCCATATATTTGAACTTATAATTTTTTAATATTATATCTAAGAGCATTCCATCATACATTTTAATTTTGTTTACAAAGCATTCATAAGTGTTCATAACTTTTAAGAAGTAAGAGGTGTATTTTCTTATTCTGATCAGTCTCAAGGAATATTTTCCACCTTGAGAAATCAAACAAGTTTAAATTCTCTATATAAAGACACCTTTGTATTTGGGGTGAGGTTTACCCACCTAGGTTTAGCGAAGCCTGAAGTGCAAGGGAATCAGACTATTCCCGTTCGTTGGCCAAGACTAATTGAAGCAATCTAGGAGAATTGGAAAAAGCTCTTGGATTTCCATTCTGCGATTTTGGGAACCAAGTGAGCATTTACAATTTTTAAGGAAATAGATTGATTTAAAGTTACTTATAGCTAGTTGTAGAGTGTGGAGATTTATGAGTTTTATGAGATGTTGACAAAAAAAATTAGAATGGCTTTGATGGTAGAAAAATGGTTATCTACTTGTGATCATGTGTATGAATGTGAGAACTTTAATTATACAAGTTTGCAAAAGAAATATTTTTTCTATATATGGTTCTTAATAATTTCCAAAAAGGGGTCTATCACAAGATTTTTTAGTGTAATTTTATAATTTCATGAATTTAAAATTTGGGGCTGCAAATATCGACACTCCTTTTTTGAGCCTTGGTATTTGATATGCATAAAATGGTATCAGAGAAAGGTTGTTTGTTGGGAAGATTAAGAGTGTGAACCAAGTGTTTGACAAAATGTCTAGAAAACAAAGATTATGTTTGATGATGAAAGAGAGAAAAAGTGAGGTTGCAAAGATCGGGGATGAGAAAGAGGACACCACGGTAGTGGATAAGAGTCCTTTGGAGGACAAGAAGGTATCAAGGAAAGTTTAAATTTGAGTGAAGAAGATGATCTTTTAATGCAAGTTGCAGTATTTGAGAAGGGATGACAAGAATTGACATAAGGTGAAGTAAAAATTATAGCAATGAACACTGATTTCTATATTTTTTTTTTGATAATATTGATTTACAAGTGAAAGATAAGGAAAATAAGAATATTGAGATGAATTCTGTAGCAATAGAGAAAGAGGAGTTCATGTGAAGTTAATTTCTAATTTTTTAAATATTAACAAGGCTGATTTTTGGTTGAATGAAGTTTTAAACAAAAGTGAAGAAATATAAGTAAAAGAGTACAAAATTAAGAAGCCACAAGAAGGTGATAAAGGTGAGCATATTGAATTCATTGATTTCTATGAAATTTCTGGGTTTGATTTGAATATATGTGATGAATATTATGGAATAGATTGGGAGGATGAATCAAGGTATAGAGAGGTACATTTAATGAGAGGGACATAAAACATGAAAGATGAAGGAAAGAAGAGACATGAAATTTAAGAGTAGGGTGAAGAAGAAGGAAAGACAAGTGAATAAGGAAGAACAATGGATTTAGAAAAAAACATAAAATCTTCAAATGTTCATGAGTTTTAGATCATGGAATATTTTCTCTTACCCTGGGTATTTGATGCATGAGCATCCAGGGGTGTATTACAATCTTGCATCACCAAAGAAATTTTTTTTTTTGTTTCTTTTTCTTTGCAATTTCTAGTCGTAGGTAGTTTTCAAGCACTTTATTTGGACACCTTATGAACATAAGGAAAAATAGTTATCCTTTTGGTTGAATAATGTATGGTATTAATATTTATTATTTTGGTTGATTAATGGATGAGTAATGAGGAGCTGCATGTGTTTGGTCTGTAGTGGATAGGGTTTTCCCTAGCAGCTTTTTCTTTCTTGGTTTTGGCATTTTCATAGTGCTGAGGAGTGTGGATTTTTCGTAGGGTGTGAGGTGTGGGTACAGGGTGATTAGTAATGTGGGTTTTTGCAGGTTTTGATGGTAGCATCGGGGAGTAGCAAAGGTGTTTGGAGATTTCCTTAGCATTGGGTTTAATGAAAAAACCCCTTAAGAAAGTCTCTTTTGTTACTCCTTCAAACAGTGGTCGCAAAAAGGAACAAGAGAAAATCAAATTAACATGAGATTTGTTAGTAGAGTCTGGGGCTGTTAAGCCAATGGAAGCTCATTTCGTTCACTCTACTCAATGATTATTCTATCATGGAATGTTATGGGGTTGAATAGAATCCCCAGACAAAAGGATATTCATGAGTTAGTGGTTGATCATTACCCGAATATTTTTTGTATTCAAGAGACTAAGCTTTTAGTGGAGTCCATGTCCTGATGTGTTTCTAGTATTTGGTATTATGGGCAATGTCAATGTATTGGGTCTCAGGGAGCTCTGGAGGTTTGGCTATCTTTTGGGACCCATAGAAGATTACTACCCTCTAGTGGATTTCTACTTGCTCAACTCTTTCTATGGTTTCTTCTAGTCTGGACACTGCTAAAATGATCCTAATCACCCATATGTATGCTCCGTTGATCTCTTTGGTAAGATAGGGCTTTGGTCTCATATAAGGTATGTTCGTGCTTGTAATCCTTTCCTTCTTTGGATTTTAGTAGGGGATTTCAATTCAATTTTAAGTTTGGAGGAGAAACGAGGCGGGTTGGCTCATTTGGGACCTCCTTCTGATCTTTTTCATGAAACTATGGAACTCTTGCATCTTTCTGATATTAAATTGGTTAATGGGATCTTTACTTGGAATAATAGAAGAGCTGGGAAAGATGCTATGTCTAAGCATTTGTATAGATTTTTGGTTTCCTATTTTCTAGATTGGAAGCAATCTCTCTTTCTTCTAAGATTATGAATTGGAGGGGCTCAGGTTATTGGCCTATTAAAGTTTTTGCTAGTTGTGTTTTTATTCCCAAACATCCTTCTTTTAAGTTCTAGTTGTTGTGGCTTCAAGACTCTTCTCTGCATGAATTAATGGTTCATTGGTGGAGGGATGAGGGCCCTACCTATGGTACTACTATGCATTCTTTTGTTAAGAAATTACAGTATGTTAAATGGTAACTCAAGAAATGGAAAAAGTTATGCTTTGGTAATCTTCATACTATGAAGGGGAGGACACAAGAGCGTTTGTCTATTATTACAAGGCAGATTCATGATTTTGGTTTTTCTAAATTTTTGGGTAGAGAATAATCCCCAACTTCTAGAGATTTAGAAGAATGGGAACTTAGAGAGGAAATTTATTGGAAGCAGAAGGCTTGGATAGATAGGCTTCAAGAAGGGTATATTAGCACCTCCTTTTTCCACAAATTTGTGAAGGCTCATTAGAATAGGAGGTATATTTCCTCTTTAATTAATCCTGATGGTCTTTAGTTGACTTCTTTTCAAGCTATGTCCCAAGAGCCTATCCAATTTTATCCTGCTAATTTTTTTTATGATTCTCCTCTTGGTGACAACGAGGAGAATATTAGCTTGTCTTGTATTCCCTCCCTTGTTACTAGTGCGATGAATGATTCTCTCATAAGGCCAATTTCTATGTCTGAGTTGGAGGAGGTGGCATTTGGTGTGTAAGGGAATAGCTCCTGGTCCTGATGGCTTTCTAATAGAATTTTTATAGAAATTATGGGATATTATTAATCAGGATCTATTAGCTGTGGTTCAAGAATTGTATGCTAACAAATAGATGCTCCAGGCCTTGAACTCCACATCCCTTGTTCTTATCCCAAAAAAGGAGAGGGCTAATCAACTGGATTTATTTTGGCCTATTGCTTTGTGTAATGTGGTCTACAAAGTTATTACAAAATTTATTGAAGAAAGGATTAAAATGTGGCTTTCCACTATTATCTCAGATGAGCAAGGATGTTTTGTGGCCGAAAAGAAAATTCTAGATGGAGTGGTTATTTCTACAGAGGCCATCCATTCTATGTCTATTTCCATGGAGAGATCAATGTTTATTAAACTTAATATGGCTAAGGATTATTATAGAGTTAAATGGGGCTTTTGGCAGAAAATTCTTCTTTCCTTTGGCTATAGCTCGGTGCGGGTGAGTTGGACTATGAGTTGTGTACTTCTTCTTCTTTCTCTATTCTTCTTAATGGTGAGCCTTCTGAGTTATTTGGAACCTATAGGGGTCTTTTCCAAGGAGAACCTCTCTCCATATCTCTTTATTATTATGGTGAATGGCCTTGGTAGATGTATTAAGTCTCAAGTTTCTTAGGATTTGATTCATGGTTGGTGGTGGGATAATGGGCTGCCTACTCTTTCTCATTTTCAATTTGTTGATGATATTGCTCTTATTGGGATTTGTCATATTTAGGAAGATGTGTCCTTTAGGAAAACATTGGATATTTATTTGGATGCTTCTGGTCATAAAATCAATGAGAAAAAATCCTCTATTTATTATTTCAATACTCTGAAGCCTATTCAATGGAGGATTGCTCACATCTTAAGATTTTAGATCAGGTCTCTCCCTCTAATTTATCTAGGCATTCCTATTTATGTGGGTAGGTAGCCTAGGCTCTTTTGGTAGAACTTGCTTGATAAAATATGACAAAATTTTGATAATTGGACTCACCGATGGATTTCTATAGCTGCCTGGGTGACTCTTTTGCAATCTGTGATTCAGGCTCTTCCTATTTATAGAAGCATGGTTCATGGGGCTCTTTTGTATTTTATTAAGGAGTTTGATGCTCTCTCATGATAGTTTCTTTGGAGTGGTAATTTGCAATATTCTAAATGGAGTTTGATTAAGTGAGATATAGTCTATAGACAGGTAAGAAGGAGGGAGGTCTTGGTCTCCGCTCTACTATCTTGAGTGACCAAGCTCTTGCAGCCAAACTATATTGGCGTTGGTGTTCCTATCAGACTCATCTCTGGGTCTGTATTATCACACATAAGTACTTACTATGATGTAATACCCATCTAACCCTAATATGAGTTTTTTTTTTCTTTTGTTAGACTCTTTTGAAGATGGTAAGATCTTTTAACGCTTCTCTTACTACTTAGATGTTTATAATACTTGTCTAATCTACTACAATAGTTGTTTATAATGATTTCATAATCTAGTATCTGATGACCCTAATGAAAGACATATTATCTTAGGGTATTCTTTGGTATGATATGATATGTTCTTAATGGATATATAAGTGACTATTATTATATCTTCTTCTATTAGGACTACCCTAAATAATCATGTATCTTAATTGGTAATTTTAGATGTTGACCATGATGTTGATCATGATGTTTGATGACTAGGCTCAGGAATGATATTTGAACAAGGTTATGATCACCATTGATGTTATCTTCATATGATAATCTCTTATGGTTTATTCTTTGTAATTATCAACATAACCCTGATCATTGATAAGTTATGATAGGAAGAAAATTATAGATTGTTACTTATGTTCCATGATTATGTTGAGTTATTGGTTATGGACTAACCCAATGGATTATGGGTTAACCCTTACTGATAATGGATTTATAATTCTAACCCTTGTTTATGTTGATTAATGATGTGTGTACCTAATGCTACACGTTTTGTGAGAGTGTCTATCTCTCATGTATTTGCATGACTTGGGACGAGGTCATAGTTACTCACTTAGATGAGGGCCACATGATGTATCGATCCCAGTCATCTGTCTGCATTGTCTTCTTTATATGTATATATGTATTCACATATATTTCCACTTTTTAGTGTAGGCTTGCCGGTACTGGGCATCAAATTCACCTAGCTTCACAGGTCTGAGCGTGCCCTCAAATCCTTGATAGTTGTTGTGGTGGAGATAGTACCAAGGCCCTTGCATGTATCTTATCATTACCATTATTTGTTTTAGGAACATTGGGGTTCCTTTATTTTTAGGGTGTTAAAACAAGATTCCCCTTACGTATTTGGGCATGGATGTGGATTATGCTTGGTTTTCCTTGTTTTCATATATGGGTTTTTAAATTCATGTGTTTTCTTCTTGTGATGATTCTCAGTTGATGTTTTCTATGTTGTGTTTTTGGAGTTTATGCTCAGTTAGGGGTTATTCTTGATCGGCTCTATGGCCTGTGAATTTACTTTTGTTGAGTTTTGGTTATTTTGAGGTCATACCCTCTTGTGGAACATGTTTTATTGATGTTCCTCATGGATTATATTTATTATGGTAGCTATCTATGTATTATGGTTATATCTTGATCTAAATAAATTATTTGTTGGTATATTAATTGTTAGCCTCTTGTATATATGTATATGTAAGTATATGTATATGGATGCACACATATACATATACCTATATATATGAGACATATAAGGTGGTATTTATGTTCTCATGGATATTTAGTATTAGTAGGATATAATGTATGTGATATTTAATATATTTAATTAATGTATATTAGAATGGTAATAGTGGTATTTACATGTGTATAAAGTTTTATACCAAATGTTATTTGTGTTAATTATATAGTGAGAATATTGTGCATATTATATAATATAGTTTTAAAGGGGATATGGTATGGTAAATTATTAATTAGTTATATATATTTGGGAGGAGGATATTTGAGTAAATAAATTAATATTTCCACCTAGGAAATTATATTAAAATAAATGGTTAATAAATCATTTGTTATAATATGGTTGAACGGGCAGTTGTTCCCATACAACTCCTTTCATAAAACAATACATGGGAACACAAATATTAATTTGAAAAAGGAATTTTTGGGAGAGGAAGGAAGATGAGAAACTGGAGGGAGGAATTTTAGAGTAAAAATTATAGAGAGGGAGATGGAGGCTGCAATTTTAGACTAGAGTCATTTTGTTAGTTTTAGGGAGGTAATTTTAGAATGAAAATATTCTGTGGGAGAAAATAAGAATTTTCATTGAGAAGGAGAGAGAGTTGTTTACTGTTACTGGAATGGATTTTGGTTTGAATACTCCTATAGATTGAATCTTTGTGAGTGTATCTATGATCTCTTGGTAGAATCTTCTTGGGCTTCTTCCAATCAAGTGCTTCATAGGACTCCATATAAGTTCTATTCCTGGAAGAGGCTCTCCTTGTGAGTCATGTTTGTTATGATGTATGTAAAATTATTTACCCTCTACGTTACCAATGATTGGATAAGTAATATGAGTGTGAAATATAATGATATATGTGTTTCCTTTGATGATCTTATGCATTTATATTTAGAATTGATCCGGATGAGATATCTTTCCTTATGAGAAACATTATTTGTAAACTCTATTGTTCCTATCTATATTCATTATGTTAAATCAAAATATGGTCCCAAAGTATAGTAAGGATGTGTATTTATGTTTTATTTTATCCTATTTGGTCATTAGGATCAAATGATGGTCTCAGGAACTTGTATAAAATATTTGGTAGTCTCTATGTATGTTTTTCCCTTTAGAACTGCATAGACCAATTTTTATTAACGAATATTTTGATATGTAAAATATATGATTTGGGTTTTCTAATTTATGTTTTTGCAAGGGAATCGAGGAGATATCAACTGGGTATTCCTTAGGTTCCACTACTAGTCCCTATCAATGGCCTATTTAGAGCCATTTATAGGAATCTTTCAAAACTATCCCATTCTGTGCCAACTGGGAAAGAATAGAGCCTAACTGCGCAAATTTTATTCAGTGCGCATGAAAAATTGGCCCTAGTGCACAAAAATAAGGCCCAAGTGCATAAAACTAGGCCCAAGTGTGCAGATTCAACACCCAAATGCGCAGAAATAGCAACCAAGTGCTAAGGTTTAGGGTTTTGGCCAATTTGTGCATTAGGTTTTTACCAGAGGCATTAGGGTTATGTATTTGGTTTATAAATATCATATTTGGCATTTATAAATCTTCTTCTATGTTTTTTGGTGTATTTTTATGCCTCCTTAAGTGTTTGAATAATTATGAATATCAAATTGGGGCTAGGGTTGTCCGATGGACTAGGGACAATCAGTGATCACCTAAACCTAATCTAATGATACTATGTTGTTATAATTTATGTTTTTATGAGATTATATATGTATTTATATGGTTGTGAATCATATTGATTATTTTGTTTGTAATTACATGTGTTTTGAATCCATCTGAGTTGGGTTTAGTGTTGTCTAGTGGATTAAGGGGCAACAATTGGTTTCGTAAACTTGGAATATATTAACCTCCTGTTCTTGTGAAACTCATGGACTATCCTTAGGATGAGATTTGACTCTTTATTACATTGGTTTTCTTGTTATTTTAGTTAAATAACCTAGGTTCACTAGGTGAGTGGCTCACAATGTGGGTTTGGGGCCCTAAGTGGCTAGTACTAGGATAACCCACTGATGAGTTGTTGAATCAAGTGATAACCAAAATAAATGATCTGGGAATGTGGGAAATACACATGAATCAAGATTAATTTGTGCCTCGTCCATACCGCTAGTGCCAGTACAAACTATGTATTGGAGTGGGAGAAGGTGCCTTTGTGATGGCACGATCGAACAACCTTGTCCTCATGAAAGGTGTTCGATTCCGTATGTGCCTACTTGGGGGTTGGGGTCAGAGTGGCTAGTACCAGCATAACCCAAGGGGTGAGGGATATACAATGAAACTCACCTATATTGTATCCTAGAGTCTTTATTACTTTGATTTATTGTGCCTCTAGTAGTCTTGTTTGACTCATTATCTTTTGTGATTCATGCTTATTTTCTAGAAAGGGTTTTTACCACCATAGGTATGTTCTAGTTATTACCTCTTGCATGGGCCTTGGTTTCTATCTCTTAGCTCGGGGGAGTGGGCCTATTTATCCCACGTGGTTGGGTGGTTAATATTTGTTATATCAAGGTACTATTCATGGTTCCATGGATGATCCTTGCACAAGTTCCTTTCTAGACTTGTAGTCGAGGACTTTTTATGATATTATGTATCTTGTTGAGATTTACTTGATGTAAAATATATTTGTGTGATTGTAAGCTCTTGAAAGGAGAGAATTGTATATGATGCAATGATGTAATTTGATTACAAGAAGTGTAATGGAAAGGGTAGATTCTAGGTGAAATAAAATGGAAATATTGTGTTACAATTTGTATATGTTACAAGCATTAAATAAAGTGGGTTATATTAATTGTTTACTTTCTTATGTCACCCTTCTGTAAAGGGAATTAAATTAGGTATAACTTTATTTGTGGTATTTAGGATAATGTCGAAAAAAGGAGGTTGTTTATTCTACTTGTTCTTATGTTATTCATCTTTAATAAATGAACTTAGACTTAGGGGTATGTGCAAGATCATGGGGGGCCAAACTATGCCCTTAAGTGGCAATGAAAAATCAGCAAAATCAGGGTTGGTCAACTTGACGTGAAAATTTGAACTAGCTATCAACTTAATATCAAAAAGTTGTAAGAGTAGAATCTATAGGAAATTGAATGTAGTTTCTAAACTACTAGGCCTTTTCTAAAAAAAAGTTAATATGATTGGTGAAAAGTATAGATTTCAATGCAGCAGTACAAAAATTTCAAGAAAAAAATAAGAAGTAGGTGTATGTCTGACCACCTTAATCATAATCAAATGATAATATTTTTTTATAAGATTTTATATATAAGTAGTATACTCCTTCCCGGATGTGACGCATATTTTTGTGTAATTTTATGCTAAAAAAATAATTAATTATGAATTATCTGCTACAACGTTTTCAGAATAAAAAAACTCCAGTGTCTGACCACCTTAACTCATTGAAAACTTTACCAAATTCAAAAAAATAAAAAAAATTCTTATAGTAGGCGAAGCATAGAATGTGACGCATTTTTCTATTTTCAAAAATGTTATACCGTCTGAAAGTTATAGCCATTTTTCAATCAGTATATAAATCAGCACTTTAGAGGTAACTCAATTGGAAAATAACTAATGATTACTTACCGAATTCAAAATTTGACAGCAATTATATCGATAGAAAGCTGATAATCTCCTTAAGATACCCTTTTTGTTTCATCAAATTCGGGTCAAAAAAAAGTCGTCAGCTACATGGTCAAAGTCTGGAACTCAGAGAAACAGGGGAAAAACACGTTTTTTAGACATTTGAAGAGTTGACTAGGTAGGTATGGTGCACAAAGCAATACCGAGCCTAATCGGGTACCCGATATTTCCGAGTACCCGATAAATTTGGAAGAATTTTAAA
This sequence comes from Thuja plicata, assembly GCA_018584345.1. Taxonomy (NCBI): domain Eukaryota; kingdom Viridiplantae; phylum Streptophyta; class Pinopsida; order Cupressales; family Cupressaceae; genus Thuja; species Thuja plicata. The sequence goes on along the minus strand of MU227713.1, from coordinate 4,232,164 downwards.
TTTTCCCTCCCCTTTCTCCCTCTTTCCCTCCCCTTTCTCCATACTTCATATGATATTATACATATTATATATATTAGATAATATATAATATCTATTATATATTGAATTATAT
>MU227713.1:4205236-4216592 GCA_018584345.1 Thuja plicata | reverse complement strand
CCCAGGTGTACTGACACCTAGGCCTACTAAAAAGTCAACAAGCGCTTTCATGCACTTTTGGATGAGTGAAAAGTGGATTTTTTTCACATCGCCACTTTTTGGCCCCCCATGATCTTGCACATACCCTTAGACTTTGTTGAAGTATTGGAAGGAAATGATATTTATTGGCCAATGCTCAAATAAGTGTATTAGGAAATGGTTGATCTATTAATGAAATTGTACTTGCAAATGATTGGTTAAGTTTCAATAAAGTAAGGTGGTAGTTTGACAAGTAATGTTTGATGAAGTGATTTCTTTATAAGAAGGAAGTGATAGAAAATGATAGAAATGTAAGGGAATTTGTAACTAATGGATAGCTATTGAGAATAAAATGTTATTTTTTGTTTGATGTGAAATGAGATAGTCACTTAATAAATGGATTTGTTACAATAGATGGTTAACTTATGTTTATGGAAAGAATGAACAAGGAACATTTATTTGGTGCATTAAGATGAACCTAGAGTAATGAAATTCAAAAGTGTAGTTTATGCTTTAATGGATGTTTAACTCTACCCTAATGTTTAAATAAGGTTGATATAAATGATAGATTAGTAGAAATATATGATTTCAAAGATTAGCTATGAAATAATGACTTGATTTGGTAAAACTAATAATGCTGATAAGTGATTGAATTATGTTCAATGAGAAATATTTATAAGAGTTTTAAGAAACCAATGGAAACAGTTGCTTGAAGTTACCCATGGAAGTACATCCTGGAATGTCAAAGGACTAGATTCCCCTGACAGAAAGTATATTATCAGGAGATATCTATTGAATAAAAAGGATATTGACATTCTCATGCTACAAGAAGTAAATGCAATATGATTCTCCTTAGATATCAGTCTTAAGTACATTTGGAAAGATGCAAAATGTTTTAAAACCTCACACTGTAAAGGCAAGGGGGGGGGGGGTGTTATACTTGTGGGCCCTAGATGGAACAAGCACATTGTTAGATGGGGTTGCTCCCCTGTCATAGATTGGTCTAGATTATCCTTAAACACAATGGAAAAGAATTTGTAATATGCAATATTTATGCTCCCAATGACTTCAGTAGTAGGATCAAGTTGTGGCAATGGAATTTCAATCTAGAGGATATTCCTTGGATATTTGGGGGGAATTTAATATGGTTGAAGAACCACATGATGAATCTGGTGGGAACTCTTTTGAGTGGAAAGGCAATCAAAAATATTTTTGGTATAAGATGTTAAACAAACATAAACTTTTGACCCTTTGACTAGATGTAAGTCTCACTACAAAGGCATCTGGCATACTTGGTCTAACTTCCAGTATGGCAATAAGAGAATTTTATGCATAGTGGATAGATTTTATGCCACCAGAGACTCCTTTAGTTTAAAAAAAGATGGTGTTGGAGTTAGTGTCAAAGTTACCCCATACACACTGTCTGGTCAACACCCAATTTGCTATGACACTTTTCAATTGGGTAAAGTGGTTGTAGACACTAATAAAAATGATGGTTTTTCCCTTAATACCAGTCTTTTGAAATATGAGGATGTTTCAACTACAGTCAACATTATTAGATGGTTTAATTTCAAGGTTGTTAAACATGATAGTGCCATAGCAAGATTGTCCCAAAATTTTGCTAGCTAGAAGACCTTCTTCCAAGTGGTAGGTAAGAAGAAAGAAATGGATGATAGGAGGGAATCTGAGTTTTAGGAGGAACTCTTTTTTGCTAAAGCTAGGTTGTAAAATAATCCAAACAATATTGAGGCTATTAATCTTGCTGCTCACACCAGAGATGATCCTAGGAATTTGCAAAATATACAAAATTAATGGGGCCAAGATTAGGGCCAAAAATAATGGGATCAGTTGTGGTGACAAGGGATCCAAGTATTTTTTCCAAATCCTTAAATGCAAGGAGGCTAGAGGTAATATTGAAACCATACGTGTGGATGGAAAGATAATATACTCCCAAGAGGGTATTTGAATATCATTTGCAGATTACTAAAACAATTTATTCTCCACTGAAGATGATGGTTTCAGAATGAACATTGCCAGATCAAAGATTAAAGATATCATTCCCTCTAAGGTCTCAGCTGAGGATGCTAGGTTCTTGGATAGACCATTTCTATTGAAGAAATTAATAAGGCCATTCATTCCTTAAGAAATGATAAGGCCCCTGTGCCTGATGGGATTCCAGTAGAGCTCTACAAAACCAACATTAGTTGGATTGGTCAAGAACTGTTGCAAGTTTATAACAAAGCTATTGGTGTGAAATCTCTAGGAGATGATATTAATGTTGGTCTGATTAAGCTGACTCGAAAGGAGGGGGACAAACTCTCAAAAGAAATTGGTGACCTCTTACTTTAGTGAATGTTTCCTACAAAACCTTGGCCAAGATCCTAGCACTCAGAATGAAGAACATCCTTCCTCTTGTTATCAACTCCACCGAAACATGATTTGTAAAAGACAAATATATTCTAGAAAACCTAATCACATGCTGGGAAGCTATGGACTGGGCTAGATGCTCAGGACATAAAATTTGCATGCTCTTGTTAGACTATGAAAAAATATACGATAGGATTGAGTGACAATTCATCATGACAATGCTTGAAGCCTTGGGGTTTCCTTATTTTTTTCAGCTAAATGGTCCTAACTCTTTTAAATGATTCTAGAGAATCAGTGGAGATTAATGGAGTGAGATCTCCCTCTTTTGAAATTTTAAGATCCATCTGGCAAGGATGCCCACTTGCCCCATCCTTATTTTTCATTGCTACAGATGCACTCTTCTATCTTCTCAGAGGTAATTTACTCTCACCTAATGAATGGAGTACTAATTCCAAATGATGATGAGTTGTCAAATATTTAGTTTGCTGATAATACAACAATCTTAGTAGTACTTGGTGAAGATAATCTAAGTAATCTTATGAAAAAAATTGACATCTTTTGTGAGGCCTTAGGCAATAAAGTGTCACTATCAAAGTCAATTATCTTTGGATGGACTGACCAACCACCTAGTTGGTCTATTAGATTTGGACTCAGTTGAGGAGGACCAAATCACCAAATAAAATATCTAGGCATCCCCTTCTGTGTTTGCCCCAATTTGAAGGATATGTCGATATGGGTTAGAGACAAAAATGAAAAAAAAAGAAAAAGTGAAACTCTAACTATCTATCTCTTTGTGATAGAGTTCAAGTATGTCAAAAGGATTTATCATCCTACACTACATATTACTCATCTGCCAGAATGTTCAATCAGGGACAGTTAAAGTTTATTCAAAAAATGGTGAGAGATTTCTTGTGGTTTGATGGTAGAGAAAATAAAAAATGCATGAGGTTAACTGGAAATAGTGCTCAATGGATAAGGATCTTGGAGGTCTTGGCCTCAAGGATCTGAGGAGTCAAGGTCTCACTTTGGCTGTCAAATGGATAGCTAAATCTATTCTTGGCAACGAGCCTTAGAAAATATTGGTCAAGAATAATATTGCTAGATTTGTGCCAACTTTCTCTTCCTCTTGGAAAGGTCTACACATCAATGACATTCTCTTAGGTAGGTTCCCTACTAAAGTCGTTGAATCTAATGTCTTTAAGGATATATAGAAATGTTGGGACAATGTTAGAGATTTGATTAGAAACAACTCTCTCATTGATGATAATAATAAAGTGTGTGATGAAAAATCTATCCGGTGGAACCTCAAAAAAAGGAGATAAATATCTAGCTCTACTGCAGGGATGCTCGACAAGGAAGTGGAGCTCTAAAGGCATTAGATAGATTTATGATATCATACAAGATGGTAAGCTTGCTAGTTGGAAGGAACTATGGTAGAAATTTGATATCCCTCAAACTCACCGGAGAACTTATGCAATTGTGAGGGAGGCTAGTTGTAAACTTAATCTTCCTAGAGATTATATAGTGAATAATGACAAAATTTCCTATCTTAGATGGCAAGATGGCACCAAAATCTGTGATACTAAAGTCAAGACCATCTATAAACTCCTTACCATCTCTCATGAGATTTACAACCACCTCAACTCCTACTGAATTTGACCTTGGATCCTGATGATTGGGATAAACTCCTTTCCTCCATGTGACATAGACTTGTTCATCCAAAGAAACTATGTTTCATGTGTCTCTTCTTTCTACACAAATTACCCGTTAAGAAGCCTAACAATGATATTAATGTTTGTTCTGGTTGTAAAGGCCCATAAACTATTTTTCATATATTCTTTGAATGTTTCTTTGCCAAAGAAATCTGGGGCATATTTGGTCTTACTTTACATAATGACTTCACTATTATTCATATCATAGTAGGTTTCTTCTTGGGCTGCAATAAGAGCTGTAATTTTTTTTGGTCTTCACTTTTTGTTGAGATTTTATGGGCTATTTGGAAGCTTCGTAGCGAAGACATATTTCAAAATAAAGCAAGTTTCCTTACTGAGTCTCTGCAGAGACTCATTTACTATGATGTTTCTATGTAGGTAACGGAAAATAATTTTAAAGATTGATGAAAAGAAATTTGTGGACCTGCTACAAAAGGGTGCTGCCCAAATGGTAAAGAAAGAGGTAGCCTGTGGCTATACAGTGGAACAAAACCAATCTAAGACTACCACCTTTGATCAGACACTTAACCAGATGAATCAACAACTAAAGGGCATGTTGGAGTCTTTGAAAAAGGACAAGGTTGCTGGTGTACCCCCACCAAGTGCTGCTATACCTCCACCAGTTACTGCTCTTCAGCCACCAGATGCTTTTGTTCCTCTCCCTATTGCTACTGTTCCAGTTGCAGATGCTCCTCCACTAAGACCCAGAATACCTATACCAACTCATCCCTACAACATCTACATACATAATGACAAAATTTTGAAATGGATGGAGGGCGACAAAGGATGGACAACCTGGATTGATCTCAAGGACAACGAAATATGGTCTTGTAAACTGTATCTCTTGATGTGTTTTGGGTACTCAAAACTCTACTAATGAATAATATAATATTTATTAATATAATAATTATTAGCAATATATAATAATAATATATTATTAACAACATAATAAAATAATATTATAACAATTAATAATAAAATTAAAATATTAAATAAATATGTGAGTGTGAGAGTGAGAGTGAGAGTGAGAATGACATAGTCTCTACAATTCCTTACGACAAGAAATCCATTATAATCACCGAAAAGGAGAGGAGAGAGGAGAGCAATTGCGAACGCATCATACCAGGTTGTGACCAGGAGACTTGTGTCGATTAAGCATTTGCAAACATCGAATTGATTGAAGGAATAAAGCCGCTCACCCATATTGCCGGGCCTATTAGCTAACCTTTGGGGACTTCATTGGTGGAGCAACTCAGTTTAAGGAGTTCATAATTATCAACGACAGATTCATTCTGGGAGTGCGCCTTGTGCCCAAGTCAGAGAAGATTGTATAGATAACGATTTATTCATGTTTGACCTGGACATGTGAAGATTTGATATTAAACATCAAATTACGCGAGGCTTTGATAGTTGTATAAAGTTAGCTAGAGCGCGGGTAAAATTATACTTGGAGACATTGTATTGTTTGGGCAACAGAATCCAGGGGAATGTGAATAGTTCTTCATGAACATTATGCCATTTGCGGAATAGTAGAATACACAAGGGACTTAGTATCTGGCCTTTCCTTGATGGCGAACTATTGTAACGTTGGACTCAAACATTGGAGAGGTGCACAAATATCATCAGTTACATTGGGAATAGTTGTATTAGTGGACTGCACAATTGGTCTGGTGAAAAGGATTATATTGCCATTCCTTAATGCATTCTTGGAGTCATGTAGGGATCTGCTAGTCAGTATTTTCGAACTCACCATCTTATGTTACTTCCTACTCGCTAGTAAAAAACCATTGTGCATTCTAACTTTTGTGAAACTGTGTTATGTTCTTCGCTAGATTCAATAAGAATCCATACTGATACAGGCATATGAATTTAAGTTGGTCGATGGTTGTATAATGAATGGTATTGACAATGTTGAGAACAACAATGAATAATTGACATCATATTGTCAGATTGCCGCCACTGATGTACTGAATTACCAAGGATGGTAACCTGAGGAACTAAAGACACTAATCAGGGACAACTCCACCCATTGCGAAGGCATGAATACAAGAAAAATGGTTTGAACACAACATTCAAGTTACCATTTGGAATTAGCGTCAGATCATCACATATGGAAGTTTGACAAAGATTAGAAACAACAATGGGATCCAAGGAATGATTCAGGAATAGTTTGGAACTTCTGTATTAGAAATCCTATCAGATCATTGCTATCATGTATCTGATTGCCATACCAAGAATATTATTGATTTAGTGACATAGCAGATACTGTTTGTATACTTTTACATCCATATCTAAAGCACTCTCGAGATAAGCAATATTATCGTTTCTCTTATCAAGAAGTGGTAAATCATCTGATAATGTCATTCTGAAAACCATTATTAATCTGCTTGATTGAGTTTTCAAATCCTTGACTTATCGATATATTTCCTACATCAGTTGGTCATCAAATTCAAATAAGCCAATTAATCTGATTTGGAAGCAACTTAGTACTCATTAATATGAAGAAACTAGTCCCAAACCTAAAGGATCATTAGGGGACATATTGTACAAGGCCGCAAAGCAGCTAAGTTCTTGCCGAAAGAGCTTAAACTTTGCAAAAAAAAATTAAAATTAAAAAATTTAGAAAATTTTCAATTTACTTTTATTTTCATAGTAAATATAAAAGCTAATATTAATATTAAAGAACATTAATATTAGATTGTAAACTAATATTAGTATTAAACTATTTTTTAATTTTAATATAATATTATATCTACTTTTCAACTATTATTTTTAAAATATAAAATCATATTTAAAAATAATAATCAATTTTAAAATAATTTATTATTATTATTTGTAATATATAAGTAAGCTAAAAGATTATAACACAATTGCAAAGTATTATATTATAAGATGATTGATAAATAAGATAAAAACATTTATAAAAATATAATTAATTATTGAAAATTTACAAAAAAAAATTAATTTTAAAATAAATTTAGTTATATTTTTGACATAAAAAATCTCTATGAAAATAATTAAATTAAAAAATCTAAATTAAATATTTTAAAATATTTTATTTTATTACAAAATAAAAAGTAATAATATATTTGAAAACTTACTTATTAATATAATTCAAAATAAAATATTAATAAAAAGTTTAAAACTTGAGAATTTCATAACTATAATTAATTTTAAAATATATATTTATTAAATTTTAGAAAATCACACAGACTATTTTTTTCCCAAAAAACACCTTTTTTTCATAGTCAATAAATGTTTAGTATTGCCCAAAATTAGATAAATGTTAATGTTTAAATTTACAATATGAAAAATAACTACAACAAAAATTAAGTTAAAAATAGACCTTTGACTTTAGATTACCATATTGATATGCAATTTAATTTAATGTTTATTTATATTTTATAAATTTCACATTTGAGTGACAATAAGGGGCCTACTTTGTAAATACATTTTGATAAAGTGGGTCATTTCTTTCAATTATAAAGTTGGCATAACTTTTTTTCCGAAAAAAGGGCTCATATCGCTAAAACTTTTTAAGCCAATCACATTTGAGAAAATCAATTTCTAAAATTTGTTTAGTTAAAAAAATTGCAACTTTACTTTATGAAATACCAAAATATGATATTATTAAAAAATTGAAGAAATGTGATTGGTTGATATTACATATTTTAATAACTTGTTAAAAACTTGCTGTTGCCTATAGTTCATAGCCTAGGGCAAGAACTAACAAGAAAATTTATAACCACCAGAATTTAAAAATCCTAAAAGGAAATTGGTACATGTCTTTCCTCTATTAATATCTTTAGAATACCATCAAGTGTTTTAACTTAATGCTCCCAACACCAATAGTCTTACAAGAAACATTGTTTCCTATAAAAACACCACCATCAATAGCTTGATAAGTAGAAAACAAACTCTTATGTGGACACGTGATTAGAAGCACCAAATTCTAATAACCATTCCTCATGATATTATAAGCTATTACAAACAAAATGTACTTTGTAGGCCATACCTAAACTTATCTCAACCGTACTTGCTTCATTTTTGGATTTGTCATTATTTTATTTTATTTTCCAATAATCTTTCTTCAGATGCCTTGATTTTAGCAGTAGCAACATTTTCTTTTATCATTTTTTTTTCCTTTTGAATTAGATTTCGATGGACCTCTCAAATCCTCCCCCTTTTTGTAGATAAATCCCTATCGACTTGCTTCTAGTGTAGAGATTTCTATATTAGACTTCCTTCACACCGCTTAGACAAAAAAACTCTAACAACATAATCAAATTCAAGGGTGTCAGTTGTGCTAAAGAATGGAAGTGACTAAGTGATTCTAGGATTCAACTAATGAATATTGATTTCTTTGTCTCCATCTTCAAATTTTACACCCATTCTAGCTGATTATGAAATAAGAAAATCAAAAGTATTGAAATTAAAATTTTCATACCCTCCTTCATTCACAAATTATAGAACTACCTCCTCAGTTAGATTTGGTTTGTTAAGGATTTTGTAATGGGAAGACTCTCCATTCTACTCCATAAGCCCGTTGTTGTTTCATCTCTAATAACATTGAAAATAATCTTATCCACTAAACCCAACTAAGTTGTCCTAAGAGATATTGTATCCCTATCTTCCCAATCCTCATCAGTCATATTCATAGGTTTCTTTTAATTTCATACAAAAGCCTTGTGCAATTCTTGCCACACTAACAAATTACACATCTTGAGCTTCGAAAGATCAAAGTTATTGTTCTCATTACATTTGTCCACCTCAAACATTACATTTGTTGGTTGTTGGTGTTGTCATCGATGTCAAGTATCTACTTCTTGTGATATTTCTCCTCTTGTTGTAATAATGAAGCATTGAGAGCTTGAGATGTGATGGTGTTATTGGTGATTATGATGGACCTAAGAGCTTGATGATATGTGTTGTTGTGTTTATCTTCCATGTCAACCCTCTGCTTACTTGATATTGAGAGATTGCTAATATGTTAATGATTATAGTTGTGAGATGAGATGTGTCATTAATGGTTGAGATTATAACCATCTATTGACATAATTATGGAGTGATGTATGATGTATACCAAATGTATTGTTTCTTTGGTATTGGTATGTTGTGTTGTCAATGAGGTGTTTCTATTATATTATTTATAAGAAGTGGTGAAATATGAATGATATGTGTGTTAGGGTGATTAGAGTTAGAATTAAGATGAGGGTTAGAAGCATTACATTGTTGAGATGAGGATTATAAGTATGACACTAGAATATAAGAATGATGCTGATGAGTAATTGAGGTATTTTGATCATTAAAGAATGTGTTCACAGAAAAATGCTTTGGTAGCTGCATGGAAGATTGCTCAACATTCCTTCACATTTATTGCTATGACCTTATGGTTTGGAACTTAGATTATTTATTCTGTAGATATTTCACTCTTATATTTTTGTCTCCATTGTTGCCACTGATAGTTCAGATCAATGTAGTGTGTTGGAAGTTTGGGTGTCTGTCAGGATTGGTACAGTAAATACTCGATATTTCTCTACATTGATGCTTGTAGTGTTTCAGATTGGAGGGAATTTTCATTATGTCTATGCAATGCATTAGTTCAATTTTTTGATAGAGATGTGTATTACAAGTATATTTTAGGTGATATGCTTCATGACTATATTTTCCTGGTTTTCCAATCATGAAGAATTATGTACAAGGGTGGTTGTGACAACTTGATCATTGAGAAAATAAGATATACGCCCTTGGGAATGATTTTGGATGTTCAAGTATTGTCTCTATGTGATCTGTATAGTAGTAATTGAGCTCGTTGGTGTTGTATTTTGTCCAGAGTTTGCTTACAATATTATGTGTAGCTATATGGCTCACAAATTTTCTCGCTTGCTTATGTCATGTTCTTGATCAAAGTAGATGATATTTTGAAATGATTTTGTGTCTATCCTTATCATTTTGTGATCTAAATTAAGTGGTTTCATGTTAAATATGTGTTTTGGATGGACTAATTGTTTCTACATACATTACCCTATTCTTGAATTTGGAGGATGTGTACCAAGCATGTGTGATGTTTGGGATCATCTTGAATATTATGTTATGATTATTTGGGTCCTCTCTATCTACTAGAGAGAACCAATTAAAATATAATCATGTTTTATTTTTCACCTTTTCGGATTACCCCTTGTCCCTTTATTTTCCCGACCTAATTATTATTTGGTATAGATCAAGATGATATAATATGATGAGATTAATCTACTTGTAAAGTGTGTGGAGAATGTGTGGAATATGGAAGATGCAAATTAGAGGAAGCAATAAGTGTGTGGTAGAAGTTTTGGAGATGATTTCATATCATGTATCCCATGTTGATACAATGAGTCTCTTCTTTAGGGATTTTTGTATCTTGCCCTAAAGAAGTGATCTGCAATTTGCAAGTCCCTTGTATCTTTCCCAAAGATAAACTGTCTTGGAAATAAGTCTAGTAAGGAGCCTCTTGCAATACTTTTCATATATTGTGAGTTAAATGTTTTTGGTATGGAGGATTCATACCAGTAAGTACTCCTATGGCTACTAGTTGTAGTCTGAGAAAATATGGCTAGTCTCTTCCTATTGATCAGGCTCTTTATAGGTATATGATTAGAGGACTATTGCATTTGACTAATTCTAGACCTGATAGAATGCATGCAATATGTTTGGTTGCAAGATATCATGCCATTCGTTAGCAATCACATGAGAAGGCTATCAAAATAAAATTTGTATATTTGAAGGGAAATCCACATTATAGTTTGTGGTATAAAATATGTGTTGATTAATCATTGAAGGCTTACACTGATGTTGAAAGGGCTAGTTATGTGGATTGTAAGACCCCCGCCAGAGAACCTAAGAGGACAAAATGATTACTAAGAAATTATCAAAGTTAATCTTTTTTTTTAACAAAAAGTGCAACTAACATTACATATGCAACTACATTATATAGTAATGTTAACCAAGATATATTTCATTAAATTTAACATGAATGCTAACCATTATCCATATAACTAGGTCCTCTTAGGTTCTCCGATGTCACTACTAGAAATGCATAACAAAATATTAAGACTAAGACATCCATAATATCTATGAACAAGATTTTATTATGAAATTAATCTATATAATTCCTTACAAATCAAAATGTCAAATAGATACACGACACTAATATTTGAAGTCAATAATTATATGACCAATTATATTATAATAATCATGGATACATAAGTATATATACAATCCAA
>MU227713.1:4180547-4205186 GCA_018584345.1 Thuja plicata | reverse complement strand
ACATAAGTATATATACAATCCAAATAAAAATCATCTTGTCTAGGAGATTACAGTTTTACATCATTGCATCAATTTGAAGATACAATCAGGATATAATGTACAATAGAAATATGATGCCCACAGGAATCAAAATTTGCACGAAGAAAACAGAGAAGAGAAGGATCCCTCCAAGCATTTGCAAACATCGAATTGATTGAAGGAATAAAGCCGCTCACCTATATTGCCGGGCCTATTAGCTAACCTTTGGGGACTTCATTGGTGGAGCAACTCAGTTTAAGGAGTTCATAATTATCAACGACAGATTCATTCTGGGAGTGCGCCTTGTGCCCAAGTCAGAGAAGATTGTATAGATAACGATTTATTCATGTTTGACCTGGACATGTGAAGATTTGATATTAAACATCAAATTACGCGAGGCTTTGATAGTTGTATAAAGTTAGCTAGAGCGCGGGTAAAATAATACTTGGAGACATTGTATTGTTTGGGCAACAGAATCCAGGGGAATGTGAATAGTTCTTCATGAACATTATGCCATTCGCGGAATAGTAGAATACACAAGCGACTTAGTATCTGGCCTTTCCTTGATTGGCAAACTATTGTAACGTTGGACTCAAACATTGGAGAGGTGCACAAATATCATCAGTTACATTGGGAATAGTTGTATTAGTGGACTGTACAATTGGTCTGGTGAAAAGGATTATATTTCCATTCCTTAATGCATTCTTGGAGTCATGTAGGGATCTGCTAGTCAGTATTTTCGAACTCACCATCTTATGTTACTTCCTACTCACTAGTAAAAAACCATTGTGCATTCAAACTTTTGTGAAACTGTGTTATGTTCTTCGCTACATGCAATAAGAATCCATACTGATATAGGCATATGAATTTAAGTTGGTCGATGATTGTATAATGAATGGTATTGACAATGTTGAGAACAACAATGAATAATTGACATCATATTTTCAGATTGCCGCCACTGATGTACTGAATTACCAAGGATGGTAACCTGAGGAACTAAAGACACTAATCAGGGACAAGTCCACCCATTGCGAAGGCATGAATACAAGAAAAATGGTTTGAACACAACATTCATGGACACATGTGATTAGAAGCACCAAATTCTAATAACCATCCCTCATGATATTATAAGCTATTACAAACAAAATGTACTTTGTAGGCCATACCTAAACTTATCTCAACCGTACTTGCTTCATTTTTGGATTTGTCATTATTTTATTTTCTTTTCCAATAATCTTTCTTCAGATGCCTTGATTTTAGCAGTAGCAACATTTTCTTTTATCATTTTTTTTCCCTTTTGAATTAGATTTCGATGGACCTCTCATATGCTCCCCCTTTTTGTAGATAAATCTCTATCGACTTGCTTCTAGTGTAGAGATTTCTATATTAGACTTCCTTCACACCGCTTAGACAAAAAAAACTCTAACAACATAATCAAATTCAAGGGTGTCAGTTGTGCTAAAGAATGGAAGTGACTAAGTGATTCTAGGATTCAACTAATGAATATTGATTTCTTTGTCTCCATCTTCAATTTTTACACCCATTCTAGCTGATCATGAAATAAGAAAATCAAAATTATTGAAATTATAATTTTCATACCCTCCTTCATTCACAAATTATAGAACTACCTCCTTAGTTAGATTTGGTTTGTTAAGGATTTTGTAATGGGAAGACTCTCCATTCTACTCCATAAGCCCGTTGTTGTTTCATCTCTCATAATATTGAAAATGATCTTATCCACTAAACCCAACTAAGTTGTCCTAAGAGATATTGTATCCCTGTCTTCCCAATCCTCATCAGTCATATTCATAGGTTTCTTTTAATTTCATACAAAAGCCTTGTGCAATTCTTGCCAGACTAACAAATTACACATCTTGAGCTTCGAAAGATCAAAGATATTCTTCTCATTACATTTCTCCACCTCAAACCTTACATTTGTTGGTAGTTGGTGTTGTCATTGATGTCAAGCCTCTGCTTCTTGTGATATTTCTCTTCTTGTTGTAATAATGAAGTATTGAGAGCTTGAGATGTGATGGTGTTATTGGTGATTATGATGGAGCTAAGAGCTTGCTGATATGTGTTATTGTGTTTTTCTTTTGTGTCAACCCTCTGCTTACTTGATATTGAGAGATTGCTAATATGTTAATGATTATAGTTGTGAAATGAGATGTGTCGTTCATGGTTGAGATTATAACCATCTATTGACATAATTGTGGAGTGATGTATGATGTATACCAAATGTATTGTTTCTTTGGTATTGGTATGTTGTGTTGTCAATGAGGTGTTTCTATTATATTATTGCTAAGAAGTGGTGAAATATGAATGATATGTGTGTTAGGGTGATTAGAGTTAGAATTAATATGAGGATTAGAAGCATTACATTGTTGAGATGAGGATTATAAGTATGACACTAGAATACAAGAATGATGTTGATGAGTAATTGAGGTATTTTGATCATTAAAGAATGTGTTCACAGAAAAATGCTTTGGTAGCTACATGGAAGATTGCTCAACATTCCTTCACATTTATTGGTATGACCATATGGTTTGGGACTTAGATTATTTGTTCTATAGATATTTTACTCTTATATTTTTGTCTCCATTATTGCCATTGATAGTTCAAATCAATGTAGTGTGTTGGAAGTTTGGGTGTCTATCAGGAATGGTACAATAAATACTCGATATTTCTCTACATTGATGCTTGTAGTGTTTCAGATTGGAGGGAATTTTCATTATGTCTATGCAATGCATTAGTTCAATTTTTTGATAGAGATGTGTATTACAAGTATATTTTAGATGATATACTTCATGACTATATTTTCCTAGTTTTCCAATCATGAAGAATTATGTGCAAGGGTGGTTGTGACAACTTGATCATTGATAAAAGAAGATAAACACCCTTGGGAATGATTTTGGATGTTCAAGGATTGTCTCTATGTGATCTGTATAGTAGTAATTGAGCTCGTTGGTGTTGTATTGTGTCTAGAATTTGCTTACAATATTATGTGTAGCTATATGGCTCACAAATTTTTCTCGCTTTCTTATGTCATGTTCTTGATCAAAGTAGATGATATTTTGAAATGATTTTGTGTCTATCCTTATCATTTTGTGATCTAAATTAAGTGGTTTCATGTTCAATATGTGTTTTGGACTGGCTAATTGTTTCTACATACGTTACCCTATTCCTGAATTTGGAGGATGTGTACCAAGCATGTGTGATGTTTGGGATCATCTCGAATATTATGTTATGATTATTTGGGTCCTCTCTATCTACTAGAGAGAACCAATTAAAATATAATCATGTTTTATTTTTTGACTTCTGGGATTACCCCTTGTCCCTTTATTTTCCTGACCTGATTATTATTTGGTATAGATCAAGATGCTATAAATAGACGAGATTAAGGTAGTTGTAAAGTGTGTGGAGAATGTGTGGAATATGGAAGATGCAAATTAGAGGAAGTAATAAGTGTGTGGTAGAAGTTTTGGAGATGATTTCATATCATGTATCCCATGTTGATACAATGAGTCTCTTCTTCAGGGCTTTTTGTATCTTTCCCTAAAGAAGTGATTTGCAATTTGCAAGTCCCTCGTATCTTTCCCAAAGATAAACTGTCTTGGAAATAAGTCTAGTAAGGAGCCTCTTACAATACTTTTCATATATTGTGAGTTAAATTTTTTTTGTATGGAGGATTCATACCAGTAATTACTCCTATGGCTACTAGTTGTAGTCTGAGAAAATATAAGGAGTCTCTTCCTATTGATCAGACTCTCTATAGGTATATGATTAGAGGACTATTGCATTTGACTAATTCTAGACCTGATAGAATACATGCAATATGTTTGGTTGCAAGATATCGTGCTAGTCGTTAGCAATCACATGAGAAGGCTATCAAAATAATATTTATATATTTGAAGGGAAATCCACATTATAGTTTGTGGTATAAAATATGTGTTGATTAATCATTGAAGGCTTATACTGATTTTGAAAGGGCTAGTTATGTGGATTGTAACACCCTCGCCAGGGAACCTGAGAGGACAAAATGATAACTAAGAAATTGACAAAGTTAATCTTTTTTTTTAACAAAGAGTGCAACTAACATTACATATGCAACTACATTATATAGTAATGTTAACAAAGATATATTTCATTAAATTCAACATGAATGCTAACCATTATCTATATATCTAGGTCCTCTTAGGTTCCCCGATGTCACTACTAGAAATTCATAACAAAATATTAAGACTAAGACATCCATAATATCTATGAACAAGATTTTATTATGAATTTAATCTATATAATTCCTTACAAATCAAAATGTCAAATAGATACACGACACTAATATTTGAAGTCAATAATTATATGACCAATTATATTATAATAATCATGGATACATAAGTATATATACAATCCAAATAAAAATCATCTTGTCTAGGAGATTACAGTTTTACATCATTGCATCAATTTGAAGATACAATCAGGATATAATGTACAATAGAAATATGATGCCCACAGGAATAAAAATTTGCATGAAGAACACATAGAAGAGAAGGATCCCTCCAAGCTCATGAACCAAGATAATGCAACTCGATGGAAATGTTTTTCCACCCAACCACATGGAACCATGAGGCCCACTCCCCCGATCTAGGAGATAACGCAAGGCCGCACACTAGATAGGCGACAAAAAAAGGCTATACCCCATAAATCAAAATTACAAGAAAACCCAAGCATGACACAACATATACCTAAGGGATGTAAATGGTGTAGCATAAATGCCACACATGGGATACAACAGGAGAAACATAAAATACTTTAGCAATAATACCACAATGTACAAAATGGAAAACCATGAGTACCAACAAGTAAAAATATAGATACCAGAGGCAAAACACAAGGAAAACTAGAGGGAATCCTAAGAAATATGTAAGAGAGTGTCATCACATAGTTCCCTACTATCCTAGGTTATCCTGGCATGTCTCTCTAGATCTTCACCCCCAGGTGAGAACTCATGTGGAACCAACAACCTTTCATGAAGACAAAGAAGTCTATTTTCTAAATCAATTCCCCATAGACATCCATGCCTTCTCCAACCTATCCATCATCCACACAAGATATATCATGGCTATGGGTGAGGAAAGTAAATTATCTTGATTAATGTATAACCTAACCCAGCTTATTTATTATGTTATTACTGTTACAAGTAGTGGTTGACGTTGCACCAAAATATCGACCTCTTAATTTGCCCGATACAACCACTAGACTTATAAAATCCACACGAGGCTATTAAATCATGCTGAAAATCCTTCAAGGGATGCTAGCCCACTGCTAAAAATCCCCTCCTATCATTTCTCTCTATGGCCTGCATGATTCAAACCTGTGACCAAGCTCTGATACCACTTGTTACAAGTAGTGGTTTCCATTGCACCAAAAGATCTACCTCTTAATGCCTGATACAACCACTAGACTTATTGAATCCATAGGAGGTTTTCAAACCATGTTGTGAAGCTCGCAAGGGATGCTAACCCAGTGAGAAAAATTACTTTATTAAAATGCTGCAATGGGTTATCCTAGTCTAACCATTTTGGGCCTTGGCCCGCATTGCGAGGTACTCTCCTAACCATGTTCTTAGCAAACCTTGCTAAAGAAAAATAAGGAAAAAAATGACAAGCTCAAAAATATTATTGTAGAAGGAATCAAAAGTGGTCCTATGGGCTTGTGACACATGTCTGTTCTTGCCTGAAGCTTGTTTTCTACCTTGTTTGTATAAAAGGGAATTCACGACCAGAAGAGAGGGGTCCAATGTTTTAGGTTACAAATTCTGAAAGCTCTACGAGGAAAGAAAAAGATCTATAAAAATGTAGAAGTAGGGTAGAATATAATTTTTAGTCATTTAGTCTGAGATATCTCTATGTTTTGCAATGAGCTTTATGAGTATTTTTTATTCTGAGACTGTCTGCATGGCTGGAATGTAGTACTCTTTTGAATTCAATAATCAAAGATTATATGGGGTTTTTCATATACATTTTCTGCACTTGAGTTATATTTGTTGTTTCCTTATGTTCAAAGAGTGGAGTAAAAACTTCATAAAATGTAACATGAGTATTATGTTCACAGATGGATTTCTAAGAAGTCATATGGTAAAATTTTTAGTGGTCTTGTTATCATAATGTGATAATGTTTTACAAATATTTACAAAATATGTTTGATATTGTATTATGAAATGTTGGTTATGTGACTCTATAGCCCTTCCCTTGGCACTAATAAAACCTTATACACCTTCTATTTTTAGTTTGGTCCCAACTCTTAAAATCTTACATTACCTTTCCATTTTGTGTTGTATGTTGTTGTTTTTCATCTCATGCTCCAAGTGGTTGAGGATCACTGAGGATTTAGCTATTCCTGAGAGTTTTCCCTCTTAGTTGAGCCTGTATATGATATTTTCT
Source organism: Thuja plicata (assembly GCA_018584345.1). Taxonomy (NCBI): domain Eukaryota; kingdom Viridiplantae; phylum Streptophyta; class Pinopsida; order Cupressales; family Cupressaceae; genus Thuja; species Thuja plicata. The sequence goes on along the minus strand of MU227713.1, from coordinate 4,198,728 downwards.
ACTTTATTTTAATGTCTCTCACAAGTATGGTGCGGTGTTTATAAAGGCATTAAGGGGTTACCTTCCCAGGTTTTACAGATGCCAAATTATAGAAAGGTTTTTTATATCCTTTCCAGTTGGTCCAAGTCCTGGAGATTTTTAAAAATTAGAGTTATCTTCTCCATAGAAAATTGAGGGATCAACTTGGTTTCTATTTTGGCATAAACCCTTTTCAGGAAACAATCAATGATGCCACTCAAAATATCACCCACAAAGAATCTCCATCCCTCCACCCCAACTGTAAACAATATAACATTAATAAGAATTCTATATATATATATATATATATATAAATTATTTTTTTCTTAAAAAATTTTCACTTTACCATACTTACATCTCCCTCCTGGTAGTTAGGAATGTCAGTAGGTGGAAAAATTGGGGCTTTACCCCGGGATGCTTCTAGAGGAACAAACCTGCTACTCTCTCCACAATATCTAAAGGCAACATCCCTCAGGGGAGATGGCATCTTTGATGTGGATCTAAGTGGTTGTCTCCTCAGAGGGATAGCATCTATCCCCTTTGCTGGCTCCTCCTTAGCTACAACGTGGTCCTCAACCATGGGTTCCACCTCTGGTATGTCTCCCAACTTCTCATAATCTCTATGATCCTCCTCCTCATCCTTCTCATCATCCTCACCTTTGGCTACCAGATGCTCTCATATATAGAAGGGACCTGAGTCTCCTATGGGGTATCCTACTAGAAAGATGGGTTTGACCCCATGCACACTAATATTCCTAAGGTAGTCCCTAGTCACACCTGAATCAATGACTATGTATGCTACCTCAATATCCTACTCTGCCTCTAGATCTACCAGCTCTGTGTCATCTAAAATAGGCCTTGGTATGGTCCTGGGCCTCTCTATGGTTCTATGTCCATGTGTTTAATGTGGTACTGGTATGGGAGGAACCTATGTTAGACCAAATTATTGCTACACTATATCAAAATAGAAAGGCACTACTATATAACTGTATCTTCCCTCCAAAAATTTGTGCCTCTGCATGCATCTCATCTATTGGTTGGTATCTGTCCACATTGGCATCTCTCTGTAGGGTCTCTAGATGATATCATTTTCCTGTAACCGATCTATGGTCACTCTCTAGTAAAACAAATCACCAAACTTCCATGATGAACGTAGTGGATATTCACATGTTGGTAGATCACTAACATCAATCTCCATTGGAAATCCTATCGGTCATGTATAGGTGATGTGCTCAAACATCTATATCTGCATTAGGGTACACACTGGTAAGATCTATCTTTGGTATCTCTCAAATATCCCAAGCTCATAGTACAAGTGGGATAACATACTCCATCCCCACATGTATACTACTTGGTTCCTCTCTATGCACCAGACTGCATGGGATAAAGGCATAGAAAATAATGTTCCCTTAAAACTAGGAGCAACAACAAAAATGACTATGCATAAAAATATCTTCCTAACTAAAGGAACCTCATTAGAAGCATGTACTAGTGCCATTAGTGGAATATGCTCATTGCATATGTGAGAAAAGGGTCTATCCTGAGAAGTATATCTAGTCTCTCTCAATATTTATCTCTAATCTATCAGTCACAAATCTCATTGTCTATCCTTGCACGAGTAGTCATAGGATCCAATATATGTCTTCTATGGTGATATTCATTTCACTTGTGGATAGGTGAAATGTGGATGTGCCCTTGTCCCACCTCTCCATCAGCACCATCAACATGTCTTGGTGAAATATAATATGTGGAAGATGGAATACCCAGTACAACCCTACATCTCTGAGCAACTACACATCCTGTGGTCTCAATCTCCCATACTGACCTTGAAAGAATGCCATAGATTTCATGGTACTATGTTCCTGCATTGTGGGTATCTCCTACAATCACAAGATCAAGAAAGTGCTATCGGTACATCGTATACATCAATCATATCCAAACATAAATTAGAAAAATAGAAACACCTTCTCGACTAGGTTGACTTTCTTAGTGGAATAGGTCAAATTTTTGGGACAAGGTCAAATTTTTGGGACTAGGTCATCTATCAGGGACTAGGTCAACATTATAGGTTTCCTACTATAGACAACATCAAATCCTATCTACGACTTAGTTTCTACATCTACTATGGAAACACAGGATGCTGGAAAGGATGACAAAGCATGAGTATCAAGACACACCTCATCAAAGGCGCACCGTCATCTACTACTCTCTTGACTTCCTCCATCCTTGTCGACTGCAACACTTGCTTCCTTCACATATTCTCCTTCTTCTCCATTCACAAAAGATAAATAAAGGTAATGTAACAAGTGATGTTTTCAAAAGGTAATAACTAACTTATACACACTTTTAGGTTAGTTACTTTTTGGATATTTTTGATACCTCTCTGAATTTATTTGATCATAAATTGAGCTAAGAAGCTTTGATTTCCACACCATTTTAGGTGCTGGAATCATGATTCAGATTCCTTTCCATCCAAATTCCTTTTGAAATGTTTTGAGTACATCTTTCAAATAGTTTTGAAAAGTATTTGTGAACATTTTCATAGTTCGTCATAGTATACACGATTCCCTATTTCACCTTTCCTAATAGCAAGATGAAATTAGGAGGCATGCAACTACCTGCAATCTTTGTCAACTTATGTAGTAAGCCCTAGGTGATTTATTATTTTTACTTACATGTGGTTTTGCAGGTTGTGGTTACTAACAATTTCTTGCAGGGTCTACACACATTTACTGATTCTCTCTATACTTTATCTTGCATATGCACGTAGTGTCATATACCGCTAAAGTGGGGGCTAAATGTACCATCCTAAATTGTAATAACTTGTGTGGTCTACAATTTAACAGCTTTTTAGCACCCAGCTTAGTGAATTTTCATTATACATTTGCATTAGAAGACTCCCTAATTGTACTCAATGCATCCCTAATTCAAATTTGAGTCCTCTTCTCTCTCCAATTTGTTCAAAATCAAGGTAGGATCTAATTTCTATACATCCTCCTCTATTTTCCTCCAATCACAAATTCCCTTCATCTTCTAGGTCCTATTTTACCTCCTTTTGGCCTTGGAATTCAAACCCATTGTCAGAATCAACCATAGTTTTTAACCTCTAACTATTGAATAAATAGTGACATGCTCCTCAGGATTAACCAAAGTCCCTAAGGAAAAGGATAACTTAGGTTGGCCTTGTCCTAGACTAGGTTAGCGTAATTTGGCCTTGTCCTAGGGGATTGAACCCATATTTAAGTCCTACGTCCATCCCGATGGATTTAAAGGGTTTCAAGATTTGTGGTCGGCTATGCAATTATAAATTTTGAAATCACAATAAAGGAAACCTATTTGCTTTATTTTTTAATAATGAAATCAAGTGCAAGGTGAAGACCCTGATTTGATCACAACAAGCAATTACATGATGGAAGCCCAAGTTTGATGAAGTCCATTGAAGCAAAGGTTATTCATTGAAGACTTCTTCCAAGAATTCAAATCTATCATCTAGAACTTCAAATAAAGCATTCAAGACATCATTTTCTACATTATGGAGTTTCAAACAAATTGTGAGAATGGCGAGGAGTACTTTTTCTCTTGGGGCTTGGTATGATTTACTTTCTATTTTAAGATCTATGCATTGATGCTTCATATTTATATGCTTTCAATTCAAACATTATTTGTATTTACATGCTAGGGTTTCACTCTATCACACACAAGGTTATATCTATGCATTTACTTTGACATTCTTGCTTTCTTGTAGTTTAGACATACTCTAGATTCATAAAAAACAACACATTTTTACTTATTCTAATGGCTATCTGTGGAGGTGGGAATCACCAAAATAGGGGTATGACTAAGGAAAACCCCTATATAGCCACCCACACACACATTTTTATAGATTTTCATGTTAAGAAAGTGTAGGTACTAGTTCAGATCTGGAAACCTCCCAATTTGATTATTCTAGATCTCTGTTGTTTCTCAGTCTAGAAAGTCTCTAGACAAGGATGAGTTAGGTTGGTCTTGTCCAGGAATAGGTCTAATTGGGTCAGCCCTATCCTTTCCAAAATCAAAAGATTCAGTACCGATAGTTGCAGGTTCTAGATTTTCCAGATCTGAAAAATTCCACAATCTGAGACTCTGATTGTTAGAAAAATTAGGTCCAAAGTGTAATTTCCCTCTTCAATTTTCAGGTGCACAAATCCCTATCCCTATCCCTATCCCTATTTCTTTTCATTTACTTTTATAATCATCTTTATCATTTCAGATTTACATATCACTTGTATATAGACTTTATTGGAATCAACCAAATCTAATCCTATAAGGCATAGATCCCGTGTTATCATCCTTACTCACTTGGTTGTTCTTACTGGATCTATCTTATAGGCTAGCGTTTGTAATTCTAATGTATAATAGCTCCCATAAGATTTGGTGAGTAAACTACATCCTAGAATTTCTCACATTTTCCTATTATACACTCCCACAAGTACCTTGTGTTGTGTGCATTTATCTTTGGTGATATTATTTTTATATTTCTTGTAATGTGCACCTTCTTCATAATGATTGTTTAAGAGGCAAAATATTTCCTTAGTAGATTGGTGTAGGAATTTTTGGTTTGACTCCCTCTTGTAGTTGAATAATTATCAAAGACTTGATAATATAAATACATGTAAATTATTTCCCATGCATATTTAGAAACTTATAAAATTATATACATTGAAATTTTATGCTAGTTTATTGGCAATACTCTTGCAAGTGGTTAAAGTGATAAATCATATTATCTAATAATATATATAAATGATGAGATTATTTAAAAGAAATATTCATATTTGTATTGATTATGTTTTGTGTGCTTAAGTGTTATTACAGTATGATAGAATTCATTAGATCAAGTTTATAGATATTCCTATATTAAAAAATAATACTTAGCTAAGCCATTTTTTTAATATTATCAACTATCATTCGTTATGTACATGTTTCCTACTATCTTAATAAATTTATCCAAAATTAAATTTAACCAATTCTTATAATGACACATATAGGTCTCTAACAATAGTAACAACATCACTTAAATTGTAAACCTGTTTAATTTAGTAATGCAATATATTAGAACATTTCTAAATTTATGAACAACTTAGTAATACATGAAACTGGTCCAAAATAAGAATTGTATGAACTTTAAAGTTGATCTTCAATGAAATAAGCTAGAAGAAGTAAAATAATATGATTCATGGCCTTAATCAATGTTCCCCTAGTTATCTTTCTGGAAATGATTGAATGCTCATATTATTGCTATTAAAAATGATGATAAAGTAAATATTCTTGAGCACATGTTAAATTGACAAATAGGATCAATAACAACACCCTTAATTGGTTTGTAAACAACATAATCTCGAGCATATGCAGGACCATAATTACTGTTCATAAGGATCCCATCAAATGAAAATATAGCAATTGTCATAGAAGATGTAAAAACCTAAGAACCATTGCTAAGCACACCCACAAATGTATTTTTAAAATCATGCAAATTAATATACCTTAAAGATGAATATTTAATTGTACCTTATGTGAATATTGTGCCTTACATAAATCAATCCTTACAAGAAACCCTCATGGATTTAATTGATGCCATCTGAATACTATTTATAACCATTGCACCCCAAGTTAGTATGTGTTTCTCAAGGCACACAAGTGCCCTAGTAACCTTGACCAAACCTATATAGTTCTACAAGAAAACCTAACAAGTAACCATAAAGATTAAAATAATAGACACATAAGATAATTAGTACCAAAGTCTAATAGAATAGATCTACATAATAAAATATTTGAAAATGGTTACAATGATGGGGTTTTCTTGCATTTTCTTGATTGCACTAGCTTATGTATAATTGGGATGCTTCAAGTCCATAATGAATTTTTCTTATGTTTAGCTACATGCCTTACAAGAAAATTATGAAATGATCATATTTATTATTAATTGTTGTATCATTCTTAGGAATATTTTAAAATGATCATTAAGTTTGATAAATAAATAATACATCTATAGTAACTTCCTTTTTATAGAGTTGTAAAAACAATCTTAAAATGTTATAATTCTCAATTCTTATAGACTAGTAATAACACTTGAAGATGTTATTGAATGAACAATAGACACAAAAATTTATTGCATTATCAACCAAGTTTCATATAAAATAATTGTCAGGAACCCAAATGTATAGTGGTTGGATATCAGAACTATATATATAATCATATCTATCTACTATCTAATATTACATTTAATTTTTATTATTAAATATTGAAAGAGACTTAAATAGAAAATAAATAAAATGAAATGGTTTCATGATCTTATCCAAAACATATTAACATAATAAGTATATAGGAAAGAAGGAAATGCACCCGTCTATTGGAAATGGGATAAGTAACTAAGAGGGGAGGAGTGAATCAGTTACTTCAAAAAAAATCATTTGTCCCTTAGATGTCTTAAATACTTTAACACTATTACTCGGTCAATTAAGATATTCTTCTGTAACTCGGGTGTCAAAGCAATCTTTATAATTTCCAATGTAATTATACTTAAGTGATTAAGTGCGGAAACATAAAGCATGAAAGAAAATAACATATACAGAGGTGACACCAAGATTTAACGTGGAAAACCAATATGGGAAAAACTACCAATGTAACTAGTTACTATTTTTCACTCTTCTGAAGTGAGCCCGGTTAGGAGCCAACCTTGTTAAAGGTTACAATAACACACTGTTAGGTGTGACCCTATTAAAGGATTAATCACCCTGTGAGGAGTGGCCTTGTTAGAGTTCTTTAACACTTCAACATAGAAAAGCTACCTTGTGAGAGGATTTACAAAAAGACTGTTAAGTCTACTCTATTAAGATATTTGAGATCATTGCTACAATTGTTAGAAAGTAACAATGAATTAACCTGTATGTGTAAGCAACTGTCTTTGCTGATTCAGATCTCTGTTCTGATTATGACTGGATCCTTGTTGATTAGATGTTCTATTGCAGCTCCAAATGATCTGTACTAAATTAGAATCCTATCTGATTTTTGCCTTCACTCTTCATGTCACAAAATTCCACACTTTTGCTTCTCTTCCACTTTTTCACACTTATTTTCTTTCTCACTATCATTCAATCCAAACTTGACCTTTCATATATATGATGAGCCCTGTCAAGTCAGCTTGAATACACTTCTAAATAATAAATCACAATTTAGTCGGCCTCATAAAACCAATTAATTATAGAATGTAAATTACTGTTAGTCGGCTGCCACAGAATGCCCAACCATAACTGAAATGCCCGTGTGACTCGGTCAACACTGAACTTCTTCAATACCAGACTGGACTCAGTCAACACTAGAACAACTCATTCTATTCACCAACTGTGCGCGGTATAAATATAGACATTTGTGTAACATCACTACATAAGTGTATATACATGTGTAACATCGATGACAATACACAATTGAATAATTGTCTTCAACAATCTCCCTCTTTGGCATTGATCGTAACAAAACATGTCATGATGCAACGAATTGTAGAGAAAATAAAAACTTTCTTTATTTTCCTTAGCTCCATTCTGATTTTTATCCAAAAACTCCCTGTTACATCAAAGTCTCCCTCTTACTGTATCAAAATCTCCCTCTTACTGTATTATTCTTATGTATTATAGAAAACTCTCCCTCTTTGACAACAAATGCCAAAGAATCCATAAATTGCTTATCTTTATTCTATTAGACTCCGTCTTCTCAATACTATTTCACTTTATAATTGTGATGTACCTGAATGTACTAATTCATTTGCAATGTGCTCTAATGTACCTGCATCAACTGATAGATCTTCACTGTGGCTTAGGTTGATGCATCAATAAACTATATTTTAGTGAGCTTTAGTTAGGGGAAGCACCCCTAGCTTTCCTCTAAGATACAAGAATGCATCCTTAGGTAAAGGTTCGATGAATATGTTTGCAACTTGTTCTTTGGTATTCACATATTCCAACCTTACTTCTTTATTCTGTACCAATTCCCTCAAAAAATGATACTTTATTTCTATATGCTTGGTTTTTGTGTGCATCACAAGATTCTTTGAAATGTTAATGGCACTGGTGTTGTCACAGAAGATAATGACTGGTTCTTTTACTTCTTCCTTCATTCATGACAAAAATTGTTTGATCCATATGATGTCTGAACAATTCACTACTGTAGCAACATATTTTGCCTATGTTGTAGACTGAGAGATACAATTATGTTTCTTGCTGGTCCAAGACACTAACCTCTTTCCAAGAAAGAAAGCTCCATTGCTAGTTCTTTTCTTGTCGTCAACACTTCCAGCCCAATTAGCATCAGTAAATACCTTCAAATCATAGTTCCCACCTTTCTTATACCATAAACCATAGTCTTCAGTACCCTTCAGATATCTCAGAATTCTTTTGATTGCCATTAGGTGATTATCTCTGGGATTAGCTAAAAATATTGCAACAATACCAACTGCCAATGCAATATCACGTCTGGTGTGAACAACATATTGCAATTTTCTAATCATGGATCTGTAGTTGTTCTGATCTACCTCTTTTGAATCATCATCCTTAGACAATTTCTGTCCAATACACATGGGTGTTCCAATAGGTTTGGAATCTTCCATACCAAATTTCTTAAGTATCTCCTTGATATATTTTGATTGAGTAATGTAGATACCATCCTTCATCTGAAGTACTTGTAATCCAACAAAGAATTTGATCCCACCAAACATAGACATCTCAAATTCTTTACTCTTAGCTATAGAGAATGCTTTGCATAGGTCATCATAACCAGTGAATAATATGTCATCAACAAATATCTCTGATAACAATATTTTTTTTGTGGTCCTTCTTTGATGTACATGCTACTGTTATCATTGGTTTTCTAAAATCTAATACTTACTAGATAGCTATGCAGTCTTTCATACCAGGCTCTGGGCACTTTCTTCAGTCTCTACAATGCTTTGTGTAGCTTGCAAACTATATTCCTTCTACTAGGATCAACAAATCCTTCAGGTTGTTTAATGTAGACTTCTTCTTCTAAGATTCCATTCAGAAATGTAGATTTCACATCCATTTGATATAATTTGTATCCTTTATGTGCAACATATGCTAGAAGAGTTCTGACTCCTTCAAGTCTTGCAACAGGAGCAAAAGTTTCTCCATAATCAATACCCTCTTCTCAAGAGCATATTCTTTACAAACCAGTTTGGCCTTGTTTCTAGAAATTTCACCATTTTCATTCATCTCATTTCTAAAAACCCACTTGGTTCCAATCACATTCTTGTCCTTTGGCCTAGGCACAAGAGTCCATGTTTTTTTCTTCTTAATCTGCTCAATTTCTTCATTCATTACCTCTATCTAACTTTCATCATTCAATGCATCTTTGACAGTTTTAGGTTCAAATTCACTTAGTAAACATGTACCTTTGAGTTTTTTTCTTGTCATTACACTTTCTGTCTAATCTCCAATTATTTTCACAGGTGCATGATACCTTCTAACATATTTTGAAAGTTCTGCATCCTTCAGTCTAGATTCTGGACTTGATCCACTAGGTCTGTCATTCTCAAACATTCTTTCCTGTTCTTTTATCTGATGCTTAGGTTCCACTATCTGTGACTCAAGTTCCTCTATCTGTGACTCGGGTTCCTCTATCTGAGACTTGGTTCCCTATGTCTGTGACTCGATCTCTTGTACCAGCAGCTTGGGTTGCACAGTTTACAACTCAGGTTGCATAGTTTGTGCTAGTATATTTAATGGTTGACAGTTCTGCTATCCAATCACCATTTTTTGAGTCATAAGTATAGTATCAGGTTCATGATACACAAAGTTCCTATAGTCTTTAGGCTCTTTACTGCTCTTCTCTTCACATTTTTCTACAAACTCATCAATCTTGACATGTACACTTTCTATGACTTTATGAGTATTAAGATTCAGACATTTGTATGCTTTGGTTTTACATGAGTAACCTTGGAATATTCGTTCATCACTTTTTGCATCTAGTTTTCCATTTCTTGCTTCCTTCAAGATGTAGCATCTACTTCCAAATACTTTTAAATAATGAACATTAGGTTTATAGCCATACCATAATTCAAAAGGTGTCTAGTTACTACATTTCTTTAGTTGAACTTAGTTCAAGGTGAACATTGTAGTGCTGATGGCCTCCTTCCAATATTTGGCAGCAACATTTTTTTCAATCATTAGGGTTCTGACACAATCCTAATGGATCTGTTTCTTCTTTCTACTATTCCATTTTGCTGTGGTATACCAGGGGTAGATACCTATCTTTTGATTCCTCTCTCATTATAGAATTCATTAAACTCATTAGAAATGAATTCTCCTCCTTTTTCAGATCTTAGGCATTTTAGTTTCTTTCCTATTTCCTTTTCAACTCTTTTAAGATACCCTTTGAATTTATGAAAAGCTTATGATTTCTCTCTAAGAAACATGACAGTCATCATTCTGGAATGATCATCAACAAATAGAATGAAATACTTCTCTCCAGCATATCTTTTTGTTCCAATTGGTCCACAAAGGTCAGTATGCACTAATTCCAAGACCTCATCAGTATTGTAATTCTTGCTCTTGAAACTTATCTTTCTCATCTTTCCAATTTGACATTGTTTGCATATTGCTAACTTGGGTTTCTTCAAAATAGGAATACCACTGACTCTCTTGTTCTTGCTTATGTTTACCAGGTTATCAAAAATTACATGACACAACCTTTTATGCCATAGACAACTTTCTTCTACTTGTGCAATAAATCATGAACCTTCAGTGAGATCAAGATAGAATAGATTACCTTTTGTTTGCTTGCCAGTTCCAACTAGGTTCCCTTTACCATCTAGGAGCTTGGCCTTTCCATTCATGAATTCTACCTCAAAGCCAATGTTGTTTAGTTGTTCTACACTGAGTAGATTTCTCCTCAATCCTTCAACCCAATAAGCATTTTCACATTTGATTCCTTCTGTCAGAGTAATGCAACCTTTTCCTTTTATAGGGCAAGGTTCATCATTCCCAAAACTAACACTCCCACAAATATAGTGTTCAAGATGTTCAAATTTTGTCTTATCACCAGTCATGTGATGAGAACAACCACTATCAATTATCCATGTGTCATTTTTATTGATGTGTGAGAAAAGTGTTGTCTTTTCATCTTCTTCATCTGACTCATCTTTAATAGCAATATAAACCATTTCATCTTCTTCTTCATCACTGTCAGAATCTTTAGCAATATAACAAGACTTCTTACCTTTTTCCTTATAGCTCTTGTAGTTCTTGACATCTTTCTTGCCTTTGAATTTGTTCAAATTTTTCTCATCTTTGTCTTCTTTGTTTAGACACTTTGCAACAATGTGATTGACCTCATTGCATGAAAAACAAATCAGTGGATTTTACCCTTGTATTTTCCTTTAGCAACTCTTCTTGCAATTAATGCTTCAACAATGTCAGATCTTCATCATCAGATTCATCATCACTATCACTTTCAATCTGCTTCCCTTTAGAGTATCTATCCTTCTTACCAAGGTTTAATTTAGCTTTGAATGCAGACTCAAAATTTCTAGAGCTAGGAGAGTAATTGTCAAAGTTGTGCAGCTCAAAATTTGTAAGCCTTCCCACTAATGCATCTAGAGTTATATCCTTATTGCACCTCATCTCTTGAATAGTTGAAACTCTAATAGCATAAATAGGAAGTAAAGTTCTTAGTACCTTGCTGACCACTATTATATCTTCAATTATTCCACCTACATCTCTTATGGAACTCACAATCTTCTTGATTCTTTCACTATATCTTGTAATGTCTTCTGCTTTCATTTTCATTTGGTCAAATTGTCCTCTAAGGCTTTTTTCTTTGGCTCTTTTTACATTCGCATCTCCTCCATGAATGTCTTGTAATTTATTCCACATATCATAGGCTGTAGGGTAGTCCTTGACTTCATCAAATTCTGAGTAGCTGAGTGAAGAAGCTATATCAATTATCATTATATTATGAAGCTTCCATTCCATCATCTGTTCCACAGTCATAGTCCCTGTTGGTTCCACATATTTGCTTTCCAAAATTTTTAGACCAACGTATCCGATAGTAGATAGATGTAGCTTCATCAACTCTTTCCATGCTACAAAGTTGTCTTTGTTTAGCTTTGGGATCTCCCTTCTGTAAGACATCTATGATCTTTAGCTTAGGCCTTGAAACCTTCTCTAAAATCACTTGAAGCTCTGATACCAATTGTTGGAAATGAGATAAGTAACTAAGAGGGGAGGGGTGAATCAGTTACTTCAAAACAAATCCTTTGTCCCTTATATGGCTTAAATGCTTTAACACTGTTACTCGGTCAATTAAGATATTCTTCTGTAACTTGGGTGTCAAAGCAATCTTTATAATTTCCAATGCAATTATACTTTAGTGATTAAGTGTAGAAACATAAATCATGAAAAAAAATAACATATACAAAGGTGACATCAAGATTTAACGTGGAAACCCAATATGGGAAAAACCACCAATATAACTAGTTACTGTTTTTCACTTTTCTGAAGTAAGCCCAGTTAGGAGCCAACCCTGTTAAAGGTTACAATAACACACTGTTAGGTGTGACCTTGTTAAAGGATTTAATCACCCTATGAGGAGTGGCCTTGTTAGAGGTCTTTAACACTTCAACATAGAAATGCTACCTTGTGAGAGGATTTCCAAAAAGTCTGTTAAGTCTACTCTGTTAAGAGATTTGAGATCACTACTACAATTGTTAGAAAGTAACAATGAATTGAACTATATGTGTAAGAAAATGTCTTTGCTGATTCAGATCTCTGTTCTAATTATGACTGGATCCTTACTGATCATATGTTCTATTGTAGCTCTGACTAATCTGTACTAAATCAGAATCCTATCTTATTTTCACCTTTACTCTTCATGTCACAAAATTCCACACTTTTGCTTCTCTTCCACTTTTTCACACTTCTTTTCTTTCTCACTATCATTTAATCCAAACTTGACCTTTCATATATATGATGATCCCTGTCAAGTCGGCTTGAATACACTTCTAAATAATAAATCACAATTCAGTCGGCCTCATAAAACCAATTAATTATAGAATGTAAAATACTGTTAGTCGACTGCCACAGAATGCCCGACCATAACTGAAATGCCTAAGTGACTCAGTCAACACTGAACTTCTTCAATACCTGACTGAACTCGGTCAACACTAAAACAACTCATTCTATTCACCAAATGTGCTCGGTCTAAATGTAGACATTTGTGTAACATCACTACATAAGTGTATATACATGTGTAACATTAAAGACAATACACAATTGAATAATTGTCTTCAACACCATCTTCCCAACTAACAAATTCTCATACCAGTGCTAAGAATTATCTTATTTCAAATCATTGAACTTTGTCACTCATTATTTGTTTATCAGTATTATATAATACATATTACTTTGATGTACTTTCCCTCCTTAAATAGATGTTGACTTTTTTAAAAAATTTAATAACCATAAGCTACAAACTTTTGAATTTGAACATTTTGATTAATAACCTTCCTTATAAATATAACTCTTTATTTTATCTAATTAAATTTGACCTTAAATTCATTAAAAATAAATCAACATGCATTAATTATAATTTTTAATTTGTAAGATTACAAAAGTTTAATTACAATAATAATTTATCAAATTAAAAAACTTAAAATTAAATAAATAAAAAAAATTAATTATATTTTAATTTTAATAACAAAAATAAAAAAAATAGTTATATTTGAATGCCATTGATTATATTTTTAAAGAGAAAAGTATTAACTTACAAAACCTCTTTATGTATAAATATCTATACATGAACATTCTAAAAATATACAACCTTTTAATTAAAAACGTTTCCCATAAATATTTCTTAATAAACATTCTTCTATAAAAAAATTTTTCTTGCAAAACTATTAGATAACGAATTCAAAATCCAAATGGTTTGTCACAACTTTCAAAATAAAAATCCTTTATGAAAGATTTTACACAACTTATGATATCTCAAACATAATTAATGAGCTACTACTAGAAGATGCATATCTTGACCAAGGTATTATATATACTATTATTTTTTTCCAATTTTCCCCACTTTCTTTTAACCTCTCCTCTAACTCACCACTTGCCAAACTACTTCTATCAACTTTATTCCTCAACTGCTCCAATCCCTTTAGAGATTTCTCACCCACAGACAATTAGCTATCCTTGTCCTTCTAGACATTGCATCACTCCCTCCTCTAGTGCTAACAACTCTAAAATAGGGAACACAATAATATATAGAATAACCAACTTAGGAAATCCCCCACAATCGCCAAATTTCTTTGGCAATTCTCTGCATATTGAATAACTATGCAATTTATTAATGTTTTTAGGTTGGGCATATTTTGGAGGGACCGATAATCACTTCACTTATGCAATGCTAGTTTTATCAGATTTACCATACCACATCCAACTAGGCATAGAGAAATAAAAAATAATAAGTTCTTAATCTTTCTTAACATTCATTTTATGTAGGAATGATGAAAGGATATTACTCTCTATTGGAGGAATATTATTGTGTACTCTAAGAATTCTGATTTTCACTAGTTGATCAAGGATATCATCTTCTACACTTCACAACTCACCTACATATTTTAAAGATGAACTTATTTCTCAGATATTTTATGAAATTGTCAACATCTTTAATATTCAAGAATTTATTCTCTTCAGTAAAGAGTGGGATTGCATATGATCTCAATGTCCTTAGGTCAAGAGATTTGGTATTCCTTTCGACATATGACTATTAATTTGTTATGATAAGCTTCTTACATCGAGATGGGAAAGATATTTAAGGTCTCCAATCTAATCAGGTATATTTTTTATGGTAGTGCATCTAGAAACATCAAGAAATTGAAGAAACTAATGTAACATATAAGAAACTCCTTGACATTGCTTTACTTATGGACAACTAAGTAAAAAATGGAACTGATTCAAGGCAACAATAATTTGAACTTTAGATTTGATATTGTTTAAAACAAACTATTAGAAGAAAAATAATGTAACCCATAGCCTTGGTTGACATTCTATTAGTTTTGAAAATTAAGAAAAAATAGGTTTTACAGGGACTCGAAACCTAAATAGTTCAGAAGCACAAGGAAGCCATTTAGTCCAGCACCAGAAATAACCAAAACAAAACAGGAGGGTAAACAAAGGCACCCCTCACGAATAGAAACTAAATAAGTGAGAAACCAAAGAAAAATCAACACAAAAAAGCACAGGTACTGCCAACCTTTCAAACCACGAAGGGTTTCATCCATCCTAGTATCCAGGTTAGTCATTCTTATCACATTGGCCTTACGCTCCATAATCTCCTTGTTGGATGAAGTCTTCTGGTTGAGATTTTCTCTAGTTCTGGAACCTAGGCCTTTGCCTTTGGCAAGAGGTGTCTAAGAGAGGTCATCAACAATTTTCTCCAGCATATTGACCAATAGGCGAAGGTTACTAGCCGAGGCCTTCATTCCCTCCCTAGAATGCGCAAGCATACTCTCCAACATTTTTTTGAAACACTCAATTCTGGCCAGCAACTTGATAGGGGCACAAACATCCTATAAATTATCATAGTCCTTCCCCTTGTTACTCACCATATCTTCCAGATTTTGGAATTTCGCTTCCAGGTCTCTGTTCTACATAGTAAGATTTTTTATTTCCTGATAGTACCAATTATCACTTCTGAAGGAGTAGAGGGATTTAGATTTAGCACTATGTAAAAACCCTGTAGTATTTTCCTCCTTATCAGTAAAATACCCCATCACCATAGTGACAAAGGGATATTTATTAACAGGACCCAGCTTAACCTCCCTCTCCTTATTCTCAGCATTTGCAAGCTCCTCAGCCATGTAAAGGATGTCATAATTCATCCCCTTTAGCACATCCTCCTTACGGATTTCCTCTTCATATATGTCATAGTCATCCTTAACACCCTTAGGCATGGATTGGAGATTCTCCTCCTAATCCACATCATCCATGTCAGTATTCCCTTCTCCTTCCGTAGTCTTAGTCTGCCTATCCTCCTTAATAGCATTATCATTATTCATATTAGATAAATTAATCCCGTCAAGGTCAATAATAATTTTACCTTGGTCATTTTGACTGGGAGCAATCTCCATCATAGGGTCTTTAGTAACTTCATCATTTTTCTCCTTGTCGTTATCAATGGAATTTTCCTTACCAGTTATCATCTCAATTTTTGTATCCTCCTCATTAGGTGAGTCTCCAGAAGATGTATCCATTGTACTAGCCAATGACATAGTGTTCTTACTATTATTCAAGGCATAATCTATGTCTTCATCCTCATAAGATCCCCCATCTGAGTCCTTGTTCTCCGAACTCATCAAATAGTTAACCAATTCAATCTTCTTGTTCTTCAAAGATGAAGAAGGGGACTCCACATTCTTGGGGGTAGAATTAACATTTTTACTTCTTTTAACAGGCATATCAATCTTACCTGTTCCAAAACTAATACTCTTCCTCTTATCCCTAGGAATTTTAACAATAATCTCAGGGATATTATTCTTCATGTACTCAAAGATCAGAAAAACAAGGCCCTCATAAAGAAAAGGCTTGCTAGCATCCTCCCTATTCTCAACCAAGCTATGAAATAGATAATTGTAAAGAAAAAAAGGCTAGGATATAGAATCTTTTTGTCGAAAGTGATGCAAAAGCACAAAATGATGAGAATCAACTCTTGTAAATCGCCCTTCTAAAGTGATATACTCCATAATAGCAATAAGGATATTATGCCAAAGTTCCTTAACATTAGCAACCACATAAAAACACTTAGAACTTATTAACCATTCCATTCTTCTCGGCTTTAGTCTTGCAAAATTTTATAACTGTCATTTTAGACACTTTCCTATTTCTATAAAAATTAATGCCAGACATGGGAAAACTAGTTACCTGTGCAATTAGCTCAACATTCAGATCAACATGCCTCCCATCAGTAGTCACAGAATCATTCCTCCACCTAGTAGTGAATTTTTGGGTAATTAAATTATCATATCCATTCAATTTCTCTAGACAGGCCATAATCTTTCACTTTCTAAGCCTCCTCCAGATATTAAGGTCCTCCTTCAACTTCGAACAATCAGCAGGTTCTTCTCTGTTCAAATCACCTCCCATAGCTGTCAAACTCACAAGAATAATTTTCACTCACAAAGAAAAGAAAACCCAAAGCCAGTAGCTAAAAATCCAAAGATGAAGCACAATATTTCCATCATTTCCAATAAATATTCCTTCCTTACTATTAGTCTTGTCATAATTGAAAATATTGATGTCCTCCACATTTAGGTTCTTTAAACTATGCCATGTCATAAGGGTGTCAAGAATGACCCCTTTGTTAGCAAAAAAATCAAAAACCTTATTGAATTCATGATAAGCATTGGAAATATATAAATTATTAAAGGATCCCAAGATATCCTTAGGTTTCTCAATCGTGTTCGCAATAGACCAGGAAAATTTATAATTTCCACTTAGAAAATTTATAATATTTTGCAAATCACCTTCTAACCACACCTTTTTTAAGGTCAAATGTTTGGCCAAAGAAATAGAATAAAAGGCCCCAAGAGCCTTGGCCACATGGTTAGATTGAGTGTGAATAGGGACAACAATAGTAGTAATGAGATTTCCCCTCCTATATCTAATAATCCCCCTACAACCAGCTTTACGCAGGTTCCCTTTAGCAACACCATCAAAGTTGATTTTTACCCAACCCTTTGGAGGAGACAACTAACAAAAATGTTCCCTGCCTTTTTGCTTTTCATCTTTCAAATTGATATTCCAACAATCAATCTCCATCCCCGTGTTCCCAAAAAAATTGGCCCGCAAAGAGAATTTTTCCTGGGTGCTTTTAAAAATAACATTCACTAGCACCAAAGGAGATATTTGGTTATCCCTAAAGATCTGTTGGCCACTTATAGTGCCCCAATTTAAAATTTTCAAAACTCAGCCACTATCTTGTTATTATTGACCAAAATGAGGGATTTGCATGGTGGTTGATTCTTATCCTTGAAAAGATCATGCTTATAAAGATGAAAAGTGGAAGCATAAATCTTTGAACCCCTTTGAACATGGTTCAAACTTGTTCAAAGTGGTTCGAGGGTGTT
>MU227713.1:4139978-4180238 GCA_018584345.1 Thuja plicata | reverse complement strand
TTATTATCATGGCTGCATGATAGAAACAACAGAAATGCTGGACACTATAGCGACTATGCACAGTTTTAAAAATTTGAAATTCATCCAACTCATTGTGATCGTGAGGTGATGGAATATTTTAGATAACGCAATGGGATGAAGTCTGATTTATCTAAACATTAATATCAGTTCTAAGAAACAAGTGGTGGTGGCAATAGTGAATTTTGAGTGCAAAGAATGTGAAAGTTGTTGATAACATTAACACAAGTCTCATTTTTTTGACAGTTTTATATGTCTCTACTTAGAGCTCCATAAAATTTTACTCAAATATAATTTGGCAAATCACTTTGTTGGAGTTGGGAACAATTAGGATAGCTCCAACATATCCAAAAATGAAGGAAATCCAATGGTGGAATAATTATTTATGCTCCCCACACTGAGGCCTAATTTGACTGTCATAAATATTTTTTAAATCCGCCCAGCAGCAAGATTTTTGATTGATGACTAAAGTATTCATATGCCACCTGTCCAAGAGCCCATGCATGCATTTTTTTGATATGAAATATGAGTCTTAGGTCAAATAACATGATAAATAAAATAACTTCCAAGAATCAATTATTAAAATTGAAAAGAAACCGTCAGCATGGGGAGAGTTAAATATGCAAAACAAAGATAAGAAAAAGGTTCCGCTTCTTGTTTTTTTGACAGTCTGTGTGCTCTAGCAAGGAAGAAAGTTTTTTTTATTGTAATTGGGGAAAGAGAGATTTACTGTAATGTTTTCAGTTATGTTTTATGGAGGACTAAATAGATCTTTGAGTCTTTTACTATGTATTGAGGAGGAAGGAGGAATATGTATCAGATCTTTGAGTTTGAGTATATTTTTCTAATTGAGAGTGATCTGTGAGTCATTTTAGTCATCTTCTTATGCTGTCATATTTGTACTCATGAACGTTATTAAATCTGTGAGTTTATTCATTCATGTATCTAAAAACAAATATTAAATCTTTCTCGTGCTCTTACAGTGGGAAGAATAAGTGAATGGTCTTTGTGCCATGCATTTAGTTTTTATTTTAAATTATTAAATCCACAATCACATTCACACCATGTTAATGGGTGAATGTTGGTATGCCTTTGTGTCTTTTGGTTAAAGACATAAACGATATTTTATTTCATTGTAGATCTTTCTAAGAGGGAGCTGTACCTCTCAATTCAGAGGAAAGTTATCAATCTAATGATAACTTCTCCAACTGTTAGTAATGTTTGTACTTTCTTCTGGGCATTGTGAGTCAATTTGTGTTGGTATTTTTGAAGTGCAAATCTGTTTACTAACAGATTTTTGGCGACTCTACTAGGGAACTGGAATCGAAGATCAGTGCTAAATTTATTTCCTTAGTTTGTATATTATATATGTATATGCAGACTTGGTGACTCTATTAATTCATCATGCAGACTAGAAAGATCGTGATCAAGAAAAGGCCTAATCGCAACCTTATGGAAATGTATCCAAAGCATGACAAAGTGTTGCATGAGTTCTTGGATAATTACAAAGAAAGTGTCTCTCAGGCTGTTAGAAATAACATCAGCATTGAAGATGATCATGCAAGCACTCTTTTGTGGAGTAGCCTCTGTGCACGATTCCACAAACTCAAGGATCTGAAGGAGTTTGAAGGAA
This sequence comes from Thuja plicata, assembly GCA_018584345.1. Classification (NCBI taxonomy): domain Eukaryota; kingdom Viridiplantae; phylum Streptophyta; class Pinopsida; order Cupressales; family Cupressaceae; genus Thuja; species Thuja plicata. Next base: position 4,178,587 of record MU227713.1, on the reverse strand, counting down.
AGGTGGCGAGGCTGGAAGAAGAGTTGATAGTTGATGATGAGGGACCTCCGGTAATATCATCTTACTTCATTTCACACAATTATGCAGTCTTTGGTGATCATGATGGCACTCAAGAACTCGTGGATAAAGATGATAAAGGTGCATCTAAATCTTTATTTCCTCACGATGTAGAAAGTTTTAGATTCAAAAGTGATGATAGTCATCTTTCTTTGAAAGTTCCTATTTATAAAAAATTTGACAGTAACATGTTACCAGAGTTTGAATGTTTTGTTTTTAATGAGAAGGCTGAAAGTAACCTGTCCCATTGTGAAATCGGTGGTCAGCCCATTGAAAAATCTCGTCAATCTAAAAATGAAATTTGTGGTTGTGATAAGGTAAAGATACCTTCGGCTAAAGCACCTCATGCTGAAATTTTGTTTGAGAAAAGGAGGTATGAAGCTAACTTCCAATCTATTGGTGACTCGGCTGGTGTGTTGAAGGATGACCCTCTCAATGAAGAAGAAGACATTATATACAAATTTCTATCATCACTCAAACTAGACCATTTCTCTCAAAATGATTCAGGTATTCATCCAAATGAAGTTGAAAATGAAACACCGATAAATAATTTCTCTTTTCATTCCTCTTTATGTAGTTTTGCTGATTTGGGTTGTGGAAGTAATGCTGGAAAATTTGATGACACTTTGGGAGAGAAAAAAGATAGCATGCAAAGGGTGAGTCTTGATGACAGTATTTCCGGATATCGTGCACCCTTTCTTGAAGAGATTTCTACACTTCATTTTTTTTCAGTTTGAATTGAAATCTGGCCTGATGGATGTTGAAGATCAATCCTTAGGGGAAAAAGAATGCTATGATGAATTATGGCTGTTTGGGAAGGAATGCTTGGTCAGCATATTTATATGTGCCTTTAGCTTGAGGTTCAACATTGAAGAAGTCACTAGTAGGCAATGGTTTGGAGCTGCTCCATTGAGACATGATTTGCTGTTGCGGAAAGGATCCTACTTCTTCCATCCGGTAAATAGATTCACGTGACTTTTTCTTACTTCTGGCTATTGTGGTAGGCTCTTTTCCTACCTTTGTATATATTGTAAATATTCTTTTTCTGTGCATAGTGTTAGTTGGAATAATGTACAAGCTTCGTGCTTGCTGGTAGTTTAGGTGTTTAGGCTAGTTGGTTTTTCCCTGCTCCCCTCCGCCCTTATGCAAGCAACTCCCAGTTTTTCTTTCCTTAGTGACTCTATTCGCCCAATGGATAAGGCACTTATCTTTTCCCAGAGATTGCTGGAGTTCTCTTCTTTTCTGCCAAAAAGCATTCCCTAGTCAAAGCCAGCTGTTGGCCACTTATAGTGCCCCAATTTAAAATTTTCAAAACTCAGCCACTATCTTTTTGTGTGCATAGTGTTAGATGGAATAATGTACAAGCTTCATGCTTGCTGGTAGTTTAGGTGTTTAGGCTAGTTGGTTTTGCTCCGCTCCCCTCCGCCCTTATGCAAGAAACTCCTGGTTTTTCTTTCCTCAGTGACTCTATTCGCTTCATGGATAAGGCACTTATCTTTTCCCATAGATTGTTGGAGCTCTCTGCTTTTCTGCCAAAAAGCATTCCTCAGTCAAAGCTAGCTATTGGCCACTTATAGTGCCCCAATTTAAAATTTTCAAAACTCAGCCACTATCTTGTTATTATTAACCAAAATGAGGGATTTGCATGGTGGTTGATTCTTATCCTTGAAAAGATCATGCTTATAAAGATGAAAAGTGGAAGCATAAATCTTTGAACCCCTTTGAACGTGGTTCAAACTTGTTCAAAGTGGTTTGAGGGTGTTCAAAGTGGTTTGAGGTTGTTCAAAGTGGTTTGAGGATACTCAAAGTTGTTCAGAGTGGTTCAAGGGTGTTCAAACTTGTTCAATGGGGTTCAATGCAGTTCACAGGTTCAAGATGGTTCAAACAGGGTACAAGGCATATTTTATAGTGTGTTGGAATATACTAAAAAGATGTCTCATATTTTATTATAGAGATTGGAAATGACACAAACATCACATGATATAAATCATAAAATGGAGGGAAAGGATTCCTTACCTTTCATTTGGCAATGTCGATTCATATCAACGATTAATTGCAGGAATACAGTTATTGTAGAATGCATGAAATATGGTTGGTATGGGTATCTAATGAGGTTTCTTCATTTATGAAAAATATTACAATTTTATTATCATGGCTGCATGATAGAAACAATAGAAATGCTGGACACTATAACGACTATGCACAATTTTAAAAATCTAAAATTCATTCAACTCATTGTGATCGTGAGGTGATGGAATATTTTAGATAACCCAATGCGATGATGTCTAATTTATCCAGACATTAATATCAGTTCTAAAAAACAAGTGGTGGTGGAAATGGTGAAGTTTGAGTGCAAAGAATGTGAAAGAATTGCTGATAACATTAACACAAGTCTATTTTTTTGACAGTTTTATATGTCTCTACTCAGAGATCCATAACTTTTTAATCAGATATAATTTGGAAAATTTTGGTGGAGTTGGGAGAAATTAGGATAGCTCCACCATATCTGAAAATGAAGGACATCCAAAAGTGGAATAATTAGTTATTCCCCCCGTACCGAGGCCTAATTTGACTGTCATAAATATTTTTTAAATCTGCCCAGCAGCAAGATTTTTGATTGATGACTAAAGTATTCATATGCCACCTGTCCGAGAGCCCATGCATGCATTTTTTTGATATGAAATATGAGTGTTGGGTCAAATAACATGATAAATAAAATAAATTCCAAGAATCAGTTATTAAAACTGAAAAGAAACCGTCAGAATGGGGAGAGTTAAAAATGCAAAACAAAGATAAGAAAAAGGTTCCGCTTCTTCTTTTTTTGACAGTTTGTGTGCTCCAGCAAGGAAGAAAGTTTTTTTTTATTGTAATTGGGGAAAGAGGGATTGAATGTAATGTTTTCAGTTATGGTTTATGGAGGAGTAAATAGATCTTTGAGTCTTTTACTATGTATTGAGGAGGAAGGAGGAATATGTATCAGATCTTTGAGTTTGAGTATATTTTTCTGATTGAGAGTGATTTGTGATTCATTTCAGTCATCTTCTTATGCTATCATATTTTTACTCATGAATGTTATTAAATCTGTGAGTTTATTCATTCATGTATTTGAAAACAAATATTAAATCTTTCTCATGCTCTTACAGTGGGAAAAATAAGTGAATGGTCTTTGTGCCATGCATTTAGTTTTTCTTTTAAATTATTAAATCCACAATTGCATTCACACCATGTTGATGGGTGAATGTTGGTACACCTTTGTGTCTTTTGGTTAAAGACATAACCGATATTTTATTTCATTGTAGATCTTTCTAAGAGGGAGCTGTACCTCTCAATTCAGAGGAAAGTTATCAATCTAATGATAACTTCTCCAACTGTTAGTAATGTTTGTACTTTCTTCTGGGCATTGTGAGTCAGTTTGTGTTGGTATTTTTGAAGTGAAAATCTATTTACTAACAAGATCATATCATTTCTTTCTTTCCAGACGTTCCAAATTAGGTGAGGAATAACAATGTTCCAAATCAAGCTGGCTCTCTTATTCAAACTAGGACAGTTCCATTACTGGAATAAATCTTGGATTGTACTAGGAAACACCCAACAAACATTCCATTAAGGTAATGTGGCTTCCCATAAAATTAAGGAGTAAGATAAACTAAGAAGAAGATGATAAGAAGATTCTATCTCCTTACAAAAAGGCAACATCTGTTGGGATTATAGAAGCCTCTTTTAATCAGATTGTCAATCATGAGAATTTACTCTGGATAACTAGCCAAAAGAAAATGTCAAATTTAGGTATTAGATATTTATTTCATGTCTTAGCCCAAAAAGGATACTCATTAGTATGATGGATCTGAGATCTATAAGCCAAGGCAACAGAGAAAGTTCCAAAAGTTTTTAGACCCAAAATTAAGGTGTCCTCCTTATTATCAATAACCCGTTGATAATAAAGAGATATATTAATGACTTCATTCATATTTTCCCAACTATTACCCCTCTAGTAGTCCCTTAACTTGGATCCAAAAGATAATCTACATCTTTTTATTAATTCCTGCAAGTCTAAAATCATACATAAGGGCTTATAAAAAAGCCATAATCCTCCCAAAATCTAATTTTACTTCCATCCCCAAGCTTTCATTTACCGACTTTAGAAGCCACCTTCTTAGCTTTCATGACATTGTTCTAGATTTCAGATCCTCCAATGTTATCAGCCTCCTAAATGAATTGGTCAAGAGGCAACTTAGCAGTATATTTATTTTTCCATATCTTATTCCACTCCTTCTCCTCTCCATACATTCTCCATAACTATTTAGAAAGAAGAGCCATGTTCACCTTTTTAATAGATCTAATACCTGATCCCCCAAACTTCTTTGGTTTACAGATCTTATCCCAAGAAACTAGAGGAATATGTTTCTTCTCTTCAAAACTAGACCATAGAAAGCACTTTTGAATGCTTTCAATCTTATCAGCAAACTTAGAAGGTATTCAGAAGCATATATGATTAAATTTTTTAATCAAGCCTTGAGTAAAGTGACTTTACCCACTTGAGAAACAAAAACACCTTTCCAGCTAGCAAGTTTGTTGTTAAACTTCTCAATAATATCCATCCAAAAAGAGTTAGGTGGTTTATCCCCTTGGGAGAGAACCAAATATACAAAAGGGAAGGAAGAAATGTTACAGTCCGGGATAGAAGCAATTTTATTTTGTCTCTCCTATGGGGTATTTATGAAGAATAGATAACTCTTATTCCAATTTATGAGTTGACCAGTAGCCTTAGTATAAGACTTGAGAACCCCTTTCATGGTTCTAGCCTCTTGAATAGTAGCCTCACCCAGAGTAATAGTATCATCAACAAATTTCTTATGCGAGGATACAAGGTGAGGAGAATAAGGATACAACCCCTTGAGAGTCCCTTCATTGATCAATTTTTGGATATATCTCCCCAAGCTCTCCACCATAATAGTAAATAAAATAGGGGAAATGGGTTCTCTCTGTCTAATAACCCTAGAGTTATTAAAGAAGGAAGAAGAAGATCCATTGATCAGAACAACAAAGGACATAGTAGAAATAAGTTGATCAATAATCTGGATGATTCTAGGCCCAAACCCAAACTTAACCATCAGTTTCCTCAGAAACATCTAGTCAATTCTGTCATAAGCCTTAGTAAGATCCAGTTTTAAAAGAAAGCCCCGCTTCTTAGATTTTGATAGAGAATGAATATTCTCATGCACCACAATAATAGAATCTAGAATTTTTCTTCTTGGGATGAATCCATTCTGCTGAGGAGAAATGACATAAGGAATAAACTTAAGGAGCTTCAAGGTCAACACTCTAAATATGATCTTGTAAAACAAGTTACATAAACTTATGGGTTTGAACTGATCAAAAGAGTTGGCACTCATCTTATTGGGAATGAGGGCTAAGAAATTGGCATTGATTTTCTTTAGCAATCTCCTATGCCCATAGAACTCTTTAACAACATTTGAAACATATTTCTCCACAATGTGCTTGAAAAGATTGAAGAAAAACATTGGAAAACCATCAGGACCATGCATGTTTTCTCCATCAAAAGAGAAAAAAACATTGTTTATTTATTTGGAAGAAGGAATAGCATCCAATATTATATTTTGATCATCTATAATGATACTAGGGATAGCACTTAATAGCTCATCTTACTCAGACATCACAAGATTTTGATTAGCAATAATAAGTTTGGAAAAGTTGTCCACTGCTTCCCATTTCATCTCCTCGTCATTATCCAAGAGAATACTACCCTTCTGAATTTGACTAATCCTATTAGCTACCCTATGTTTCATAGTAGTGATGTGAAAATACTTAGTATTTCTATCACCCTCCTTAAGCCAAGTAATCCATGATTTTTGTCTCCAATAAACCTCTTCCTTGGAAATAGTATTATGATAATTAGCCAAAGCTTCATCCTCTTAATTTTTAACATCTTTTGAATACCCAAACAGCTGGATAGAATCCTAGATTTGTTTCAATTAGATTCAACTGAATCTTTTTGTTTAAAAATGTCACCAAAAACCTCAGTCTTCCAATTTTTGATTTCAAATTTGATCATACTCAATTTACTAACAACTTTGAACATATTCGTTCCATCAATCTTATTACCCCACCATTCCAATATGATTCTCTCCAAGTTAGGGTGAAGAGTCCACATTTTTTCAAAGCGAAAAGGGAAATTTCTTTTATTATGAGATAGGTTCAGCAGAAAAAGAAATAGGGAAATGGTCAGAACCAATCTTCTAAAAAGAGGACAAATAAAAATGATACTTACCATATCAGTCATGGGAGATCAGATCTCTATCAAGTTTAACTTGGATATATTCTTTCCCCACTCTTTTTTTGGACTAGGTATTGTTGATTCCTTGTAAGTCAATATCAGACAGAGCATGACTATTGATAAAATTCATTAAATCTAAACTACTATCCACCTGAGAGCCCAAACCACCAAATTTATTAGATTCATTAAGAGTGGAATTAAAATCCCCCATGATCATCTAACAATCCTCCAAAAATTGGACCCTTTGGTCATCCACCTTCTGCCAAAAATGAGCTCTACCACACTTTGTGTTGGGAGCATAAATGTTGGTGAGGACCCAATCAAAGTTATCCCTGAGATGATGCATACAAATAGAGACCATGTTATCATATTCAAATAGAACTTCACCTTTGATGATACATTTATTCCAAAAAATGGTCGTACCTCCAGAAGCTCCTTCAGAGCTGCTAGTACTAATCCCATAGTTGTGGTAAAATTTAATCTTTTCAACTCTTTCCTTACTCATCTTGGATTCTTGGACCAGAAGAATATCCAGTTTATGGTCCCTAATCAAATTCTTGAGAACTTCATGTTTATGGGGGCATTCATTCCCTTATATTCTATGATATAATCTTCATTTTTCATTGGGAGTAAAAACCTCCTGGATGGTCCTCTTTTTTCCATCTGCGACATTGGACCAACTATCATTTTCTCTTCTTTTCTTCTTTGTTGGTCTTCCTCTAGATCTATTTTTCCCCACATCCACCTTCTTACTCCTAGTGTTGATACCTTCCAAACCAGTCTGGAAGGAAGAACCATCACCTCCTCCTTTGTTGTTCTTCTTTTTACTGCTTACTATCTTTAGTTCTTTCTCATTATCCATTTGAGAGATCAAAAAGGGAAATTCTTGTGTTCCATTAAAACCCAACAGAGTATCTAGAACTATGGAAATATCATCCATTATATTGTTGACTCAGAGAGAATCCATTATTATCCTTGGCCAACCTTTGAGGAGGAGATTTAGAGATTTCACCTTGAGGCTGATCAAGAATGATCTCAGCGATACTATTCTCCTCATTCTAGAGGAAACCATCTCTTCCTTGATCCCCAAATCTTCCTTTGTATCATTTCTCTCCATTGGGTCATTAACATCCTTCACCCACCATTATTTTCTATTTCCTTTAATATTATGGTTGTCCCTCTCTTTCCCCTCTTTCCAAGGACAATTTTTAGCCCAGTGACCTGATTTCTTACAGTTGAAGAAAACAAAGGGAAAAGATTGAAATTGAAACGGCTGTTGCCATTTCCCCAATCTTGACATTATATCTATAGAAAGAGGTAAATTAGTGGATTGACTAACATTGATACATAACCTAGCATAAACCAACCTAGATTTTAAAGTAGTAGTCGGGTCTATGGCAAGAATTCCCCCATAGTACTTGCAATACCATTAAACACACTCTCCTTCCAAAATTCCAGAGGGAGCCCTGGAAGTTTCACCCAAACCGGGGCAGATCCCACAAAAGATCCATTCAGGTCAAGATTATGACCCCATTTTCTCAAAGCCAAGGTTGATTTTCCCAACATCCAAGGGCCACCATAAAGGGCTTTCATCATATCCTCCCTACAGGTGGAATAAAATGATAAAGTCCCTTTATCCATGGTAGAAATATCAACCTGACGCTTCAAGAACCCCCCACGACTTACATATTTGTGCACCACATCAATATTTGGTCGTGGGCCAATAAAATTTCCAACTAGAACCATCTCCATAGATGCTATGGAACTATCCATAACTAGATTAAGAACAAAAATGCTAAACTCACCTTTGGAAGGACCTGAGATATTGTTGACTTCCAACAAAGAGGATTTACTAGAGGGATGCTTACCAAAAAAATCTAACCACGGTCAATCCCCAAGGGTAGGACCACTTTATGAGACACTGTGTGGCCCACCTCCTCCCAGATCAGGTGACGTAGAGTCAACCCTATCATTCAATTCCTTACCTCTTTTTGAAGCATTATCATGGGAATCTGATGCCTTACCTCCACTCAAAGTTCCAGCTACCCTCGAAGCCCCTACCGTACCTACATTTTGCCCTTGCCCCCCATTTCCCCCGGTTCCCCTTCCCTCCCTCACTATTCAAACTCAATCTCTCACCTTCTGAATTCAAATTGTCTCTCCCACTCTCCATTGTCCCTATCTACTTTTACCTTATTTACCTTGATACCCAATATAGAGTGGTGATTGATGTGGTTGTTATTGACAAAGAAAAAGGGGCAGGAAGCAAAATTGGTCCAATAAAAAAGAACAAGGGAAAATCTACAAAGTTGAAAAGGAAGACAAATAAAACTCCCCAGGACATCTCGTTAACATTCCATTAGTTGTCTTAAGGGGAAAAATTAAATTATCATATTATATTGCTATTAAAAATTATGATCAAATAAATCCTCTTGAATATATATCAAATTGTCCTCTTGAATATATATCAAATTGACAAGTAGGATCAACAAGAATGCTCGTACCTCATTCTGATGAAGTACATCACTTTGGAAGGCCACTTTGGCACCTGTTACAACTACCATTTCCCTCTCCTCAACCACTTTAGGTACAATGATTCCATCTCCTTTCCATTTTTCTGCTGCATTCGATGGAAGCTTCTATTTTGGAAGTCAGAGAAAAAATGAAATCTAGGCAGAATTATTGTATTCTCCATCAGGGATTAATGCTATGCCTTTACAATTTCCATTTAGCCCTTTGCCTGCCTAGGACTATTTCTCTCCATAACTTCACGCAGTATCCTGAGAACCCTAATGAGCTTCAAGTCACTCTCTCTAACCCCACGACTTCCTCCAAAACCCCAGTTTCCAAGAAGAATAAGCAGAGCTCGGCCGACGGTGACCAAATCACCATTGATTCTGAAGGAGAGGAGGAGGAAAATTATAGTAGACAGAGATCTAACAAAATCGCTACTAAAACTAGATACAAGCAAAAAGCTGTGAGAAAGAGGTGCACTAAAGAGGAAGAAGAGGAAGAAGATTTGGAGGAGGAAGAAGATATCAAGCAGGAAACCAAGGGGAAATCTAAAGTGGGAAAGAAAGTTAAGGTCGAGGAGAAAGAAAAGGAAAAAAAGAAGCAAAGCCCTATTGTGGAGGGGTCTGTGAAAAGCCATGAATCACAAGTCTTTACCAGTTTCGGTCTCCCCGCCTTTGACCTCTCGAAGAAAAAATTATTTGAGGAGACAAAAGCAGACTCACCGCTCCTAAATTCATAGTCCCCTAGCCCTCAGGTGGTTATAAATATTACCTCGGAGGACCCTAAAAAAATAGAGGAGAAATTGCCTGATGCTGTGAGTGACACCCCCATTGTTACTGTTGGTCCTTAGGAGCCCCTATTGATGTCTGATCCTAAGGTGGAGATAAAGGAAATGAGAGCAAAAATTAATAATCTCAGGGAAAGTTTTAACAGGATTGCGGATTTTGTAGTGAAGGTCATGCATGCAGCTGCCACTATGCTCCAATTCCTTCACATGGAGAAAATGAACCCAGGAGGTGAGCGAAAGGATGAAAAACTGTACCAGTTCCTCGCAGATGACTGACTGAAGCTCCTGTTGAAAGGCGGGGAAGGTAACCCCAAATAGCCTCCTTTTCCTCTGTCTATGGTTAACTTTTTGCCTGGACTTTTCAGTTGGGCTATGTGGGCCTATTAGATCTTCGTTTAATTTCTAGTTTTTGTAATCTGTTGTTTATTACTGTTAATGATAACCTTACTGTTAATTACTACCATAGGCTGCTTACCAACCTCATGGTGAGGTTGGTGCCTGTTAGGATTTTCAAGCTGATTTTTACTGTTAATGCTAACTTTACTGTTAATTACTACCATAGGCTGGTTACCAACCTCATGGTGAGGTTGGGGCCTGTTAGGACTTCCAGGCTGGTTACAAGCTCCGTGTTGGAGTTGGGGCCTGTTAATTTTCTTTCTTGGTTTTTGGTTTTTAAAATTGCCATAGGCTGAGGGTTTGTTGTGTGTGTTTTGTTGGTTATCGACACTCCTCGTGCTATTTTTTTCTTCAGGTCAGCCCCCAGTTTTGGCTTCTTTTTAAAATAAAAAACAAGAATGCCCATAATTGGTTGATAAATAATATAAGCTAAAAAATATAAAGGACCATACTAACTATTCATTAGGATCTCATCAAGTGAATATATAGCAATTGTCATTGAAGATGTAGAAACACTAGAATCATTAAGCGTAGCATATAAAGGACCATACTAACAATTCACAAGGATCTCATCAAGTGAACATATAAAAATTGCCATAGAAGATGTCGAAACATTAGAATCATTAAGCATGCCCAAAAACATATTTTTAGAATCATATAAATTAATTGCTTGAAAAGATCAATATTACTTAGTACCTAATGTGAAGATTGTTCCTCACAATAATCTATTCTTATAATAAATTTTCATGGATGTAATTATCCAAATAGATATCATTTAACAGTTTTGCACATCAACATATCAACCCATAGTATTAATTTCTCAAGGAACACAAGTTTGAGTAGCCTTGGCTAACCTGTATAGTTGTATGAAAAAACTAACAAGTAATAACACACATTAAAATAATAAACACTTAAGATATTTTGCAGCAAGATATAGTAGAAAATTGCTATATATTGAAATATTTTAAAAATAGTTACAATAGTTGAGTTTTAATGCAATTTCTGCATTGTACTACTCAAGTATAATTGAAATGATGCAAATCTATTCTAACTTTATCCCACCTTCAACTACATGTCTTAAAAGAAAATTATGAAATGATCATTAATATGATTAATAATTTTTCTATCACTCTTAGGTATCATTGGAAATGGTCATTAATTTTTAAATTATTAATAGCTCCACAATTACTTTGTCTTTATGGAATTATAAAAAAAATCTTAAAATGTTACACTTGCCAAATTCTTAAAATGTAGTAATAACAACTAGATATATTATCAAATGACTAATAGGAAAACTTATAACATTATCAACCAAATTCTACATAAAATAAATAGATGTGTAATGGTTAGCTATCCACTCCATATATGCATATCATATCTATCTACCACTTGATAGTACCTTTTATTGTTGTTACACATATTGAAAGAGACTAAAGTAGAAAATAAATAAAATAAAAATTGTGTCATGATCTGAGTCTAAACATATAAGAAGTATAATAAAAGACAATTCTAATGTTTGATTCCATTTAAAATTTTATAGTTTCAAATCTTCAAAATTGTCCACTCATTATTTGTTTATCATTTTTGTATAGTGCATATTACTATTAATACTTTTTCCCTCCCAAATATTTGTTGTAATAAATTTTTTCTCTTATTTGATAATTATAAGTTGTATTTTTAATATCATGTTTACTACAATCTAAACTTTTGAACTTAAATATTTCTATTGGTAATCTCCCTTAAAAATACTCTTTATTTTGTTTTATTAAATTTGATCTTAAATTTATTAAAAAAATTTAACATACATTAATTATATTTTTTTATTTGTAAGATTACAAAAGTCTATTTAGAACCAAAAAAAATTATTAAATTAAAAAATTCAAATAAATATTTTAAAATCAAATTAATTAAAAACATTAATTATAATAAGAATAATAAAATAAAATATTTTTTTTATGTCGATTATATTTTTAAAAAGAAAACATTACCGAGGAAACCTCTTTTATGTATAAAGAGCTATACATAAACATTCTACAAATAAACTATTTTTTTCCTCCAAAACTATTAGATAAGAGAATTCAAAATCCAAATAGTTAGTCACAACTTTCAAAATAAAAAAATCTAAATGAAAGTTCTTACACAACTTATGCGGTTTCTTATAAAGGAAATCAATTATGAGCTGCTACTGGAATATGTATATCTGGACCTGAGGATTAATAGCTTTCATTTTATTCCAATCTTCTCCGCCTTCCTCTAACCTCTCTTCTAACTCAGCACTTGCCTTAATTACCTCTATCTGCTTTAGTCTCCTCAACCACTCTAATCCCTCTGGAACTTTCTTCACCCCTGGACAATTCTCTATTTGTAACAGTTCCAGACGTTGCATTGCTCCCTCGTCCAAGGCCGGCAACTCCTCCAAAAGAGGGAAGTCACAAATAAACAGCCTAAGCAGCTTAGGAAACCCCCCACATTCGCCAAAGTTTTTTGGCAATTCTCTGCATCTCCGATCATCATTCAAATTCAATTCTTGTAAGTTGGGCATGTTTCGCAGTAACATATAATCACTGCACTGATACAATGAAAGTAGAGTAAGATTTGCCATACCACATATCCAACTTGGTAAGGAGAAACAGACAAGAGTAAGTTCTTGAAGTTCTTTCATGACATTCATTTTCTCTGGGTATGCTGGAAGAATACCATCCTCACCTGCAGGAATATCATTAGCTACTCCAAGAATTCTCATTTTCACCAGCCGCTCAAGGATACCATCTTGTACACTTCGCAACCCACCTATATCTTCTAAAGAAAACATTATTTCCTTGAGATTGATCAAATTGCAGACGTCTTTATCATTCAAGAATTCATTCTCTTCAGTAGAGAGTGGGATGTAACCTGATCTCAATGTCCTCAGATTCGAGAGATTTGATAATCCTTTGGGCATATGACTGTAAAGTTCCCTTGAGCAGTCTCTTACATCGAGATGGGAAAGAGATATGAGGTCACCTATCCAGTGAGGTACGCGTTGAATGGCAGTGCATCCAGAAACATCAAGAAACTGAAGGCACTTGAGCTTTCTAACACAATCCGCCACCTCTGTGATCTTTGTTCGAGACAAATTCAAAAGCTTTAGAAGTTTCAATTTCCCAACACATTTTGGCAAGGCAGAGATGGAAGTACCGCTCAAGTCGAGAACCCGAAGTAATCTCAGACGATCAAACAAGTGTTCTGGAATACTTGTGATTTCTGGATTCTCAAATAGTGAAAGAGTTCGAAGAAATTGCTGAACATGAAGAGATCTTTCTGAAACTGCATCATTGGTTATACCTTTCTTACCCAATAGAAACCGGCGGCAGGTTGTTTCTTGTAAGGGAAGATGGAATCCGCACTTGTGTTCTTTACTTACATTAATAGCCAAATCGTGTATCAAGTCATGCACGGTGTAACAGGACCTAACTGTGTTTACTTCCACCAAACAAAGATTGACAAGTTGGTGCAAGTAATCTAACCCAATGTCCCACTGGTCTTTCTCATTTTCTTGTGGGATAAAACCTTCAGCTATCCACAAATATATCAGATAGTCTTGCTGTATATAATTGCTCTCTTCAACCCTAATAAAAAATATCTCTGTGTCCTCAGGAAAGAAAGAAAAATAAGCAAAACAAGATTTCAAATGCGAAGGAAGAGAGTCGTAGCTGAGCTTAAGGATTTGCATCGTGGAATCCTCTGTCCCTTGTACATTTTTCAGTTGCCTCAGCTTTGATTCCCAGTCCCCTACGCCCGCAGAGCTTGATATGGATGCTGCAACTGTTTTAACAGCCAAAGGCAAACCCCTACATTTTTCTACAATTTGATGAGCCAAGCTCTCCAGATGCTCGGGCAGCCTATTTTCTACACTGTCGGACACGGCAAAGAGGCAAAACAGCTTCCAACTGTCCTCCTCCAAGAGATGCTGCATGTCATAGATGCGAGCTCTAATGCTTCTAGCAACATCTCTACTTCTGGTGGTAACCACAATTTTACACTGGCTATTATTGCCATGAGTGGGAAGACCAAGCCTTTGTATAATGTCACCTTCTACACTACTCCTCCACACATCATCTAGAGCAATCAAACATCTCTTACCCTCTAAATGCCCATGAATTAAATCAGCTACTAGCACCTCACTTATACTACCCTCTATTTGCAAATTAATCTGCTTGGCTAGGTCACTTTGCAAAGTTCTAACTGTACAAGTCTGGGATACAGAAATCCAGGCAGAATGCTCATACCTTTGTTTATTTCTGTTGTAGACATTCTGGAGAAGGAATGTTTTTCCCAGCCCGCCCATACCCACGACGGCTACGACACGAACTGCAGGCTGGTCTAACAATCTCAGTAATTCCTCCGCCTTCTCCTCCACACCCACTGATCGTGGATCTGTCTCCAAGACGACACTCCCTCTTCTGAATTGGGCTCCTCTTTCAGATGTACCACTTGTTGAGGGCTGATTCAAATGGGACAAGTCATGAAATAACTTGAGCTGTTCTCCATCTTGAACAACAGAGCTCACCCTCTCTTTCAGGTTTTTAATCCTCTTTCCCATTTTATGCTTGAAGATCAATTGACTACAACCGGGGACACACACTTGACTGGTATTTTTATACAAATGCTCAACAGCACAGTCATCAATTATATCTTCTGCATCAAAAGCAATATCCCTCACCTTTTCCAGCCATTGTTTGACAGAAACTTTGTGCACATTTTGGTCATCTGCATCTTGTAGAGCACCAGATATCAGGGTGAACTTCTCCTGCAACCATTTGAAGTCCTCCCTGAAGTTGAGCAGCAGGGAAGCCTCACTCAATACTTGCTCAGCCGCAAGCTTGGTAAGCTCTCCAACAACGGCTTTGGCAGCTGCAATAGCAAGTCCTGAAGCCATCTTGATCTCTTACAGGCTTGGACAACGTGTTTAGAGAAGAGAATTGAATAGCAATGTAATTCAAAACTTGGTTGAATGTGAGTATAGCAATCTGACAATTCTCCACAAAATTTATAAGAAAAAGTAGGATTCTAGTCCATATACAAAAGTCGTAGTTTAATATATTTTCGTCCCTTTTTTCCAGTGTAGGTAAATACTAGGTAAATACAAACTGAACACGTATTTTATCTTTTGATGTGAGAGGATGAGCGGGACTGGAAGAGTTGACTCTCGATTACCTATTTATTTGTTCGGTAGTGTGAATGGAAAATGTTACATATTTTGTCCTTTCGTATGACATGATTAGCACGATGACCTGAACCGACGGACAAGTGGTAATGGAAAATTTTAAATATGGCACGATGAGTACGATGAGCTGGAGTAGACATTATAATCAATTGAAAGTCTACGTCTCCAGCTGGATTGATGGATCGAGTGATTGAATGTCTACATCTCCAGCTCATACTGTAGGAAGGAATGATAAAATATAAAGTTTTTCAGTAATAATTAATTGAATGTCTACTATCAATCCAACTCATCGTGTTTTGCTGAAGGATAAAATATTAAAAAAATATTAATTCACACTACCAGTCTAACAAATAAGTAATCTAATGTCTATTCTTTCTCGTATTAAAAATAAAATACTTAAAGTTCTCTATCTACATTATAGAAAGAGTCTTTTAGTTGTTCATTTTAATTAGTATATTTTAAGTTTTTCAGATTTTATATAGTTTTAAAAATAATTTTAGTTTTAAATTGGTATGTGATTTAACAGATTAAAGCTATTGTTCCACTTTTTATATCGAAGATGTTTATTATATGAAATGTACTACCTGGCAGCTCTCGTTTTAAATATCCACCATCCATTTGTTTTCATTACCAAAGTGATTGTTAGACTCATAACTAAGTTGAAAACCTTCTCAGTCACCAGCGAGCCATTGTACGACATTTCGGTCAAATCTAAAGAAAATAATTATCATGTTGTGAAGTTAATGCTCGGTATTTTCTTTCCCAAATTTTTTTTTTTGATGAATAGTACCTTTTCAATTAATAAAATATCAAAGTTACATATCCACAAAAAAGGGGCCGGGGGATATAGAAATCACCCTGCAGAGTTCACACGGCAAAGCCGGAAACTATAAACAACTATTCAAAAAAAAAAAAACAGGCATAAAGCCTTTAAGCAGCAAGAGCAGTGGCAGAAGGAGGAAGATCTTTATCATTAGAACCCCACACATCATTGAGGTTAACAGGAGGGTCAAGGAGCGACCATCCTCATCTTCAGCTTCTTCTTTATCTTTCTCTTCCGCCTTGGGCGGAGAAATGGCTATAGCCAGGCGGGGAAACTTGGAAGAGGTGGCAGGATGCCAATCAGAGCCACGACGAGAACTAGGAGCATTAGGAGGGGAAGACTGAGCCAGAGCTGGAGACCACCCAGAAGTATGGCAAGGCAGAGAAGCCGAGCGGCGCCGCCAACTGTCTCCACCACCTCTCGGAGAGTGGTGGCGGGGTGCGTGAGCGGCACGCCGAGGAGCTGCACCCACGGCGGCGGCCTCTGGGAGGAGTACCTTCAGAAGAAATGGCATCAGGAGGAGCCCTGGCAACAGTGCAGGGAGCATTGCCCCAATGATTGAGCAGCTCCTGCAGATGAGCCACTTCCAGAGCCAGTTTATTGGCTTGAACTTGAATCTGCATCATAACATTATTACATATGCAAGCCTTGTTATACAAAGCAACATTCGTATCAAGAAAGCTGTGAGAAAAAATAACAACATTCCTATCTTTCCATAAAGTGAGCAAAATCTCCATCCTGAAAGTATGCCCAATCTGGGTAAACTTGGAGGGAAGTCTAGGAGAATCTCCTAAGACAATCATGTGATAGGAAAAAGGCTCAGGCCAAAAGGGTTTGAAGAAATCATGAATCCACTGCCAATACTGTTGAGGTCTCCTACAAAACCAGAAGATGTGCAAGAAAGTCTCATGGTGACCACAGAAAGGACATCGAGGGTCATGAACAACCAAATGTTTGAGCCTAGGGCCAACTGGGAGTCCTTCAAAAAGTATACACCAAGCAAAAAGAGCCATCTTGGGCTCCATAATGGCAGCCCAGATGGTTTGAAAGCGAGAGCTCCAGTGAGAAGTGGAAGAATGAAGATGCCATCTCTGATTAAGGGTATCCACCATCGGAAGATGGGGGGACAACCACCTATAACCCAACCTTGGTTTGTAATTGCTGAAAGGTGTGGCATGATACCATTTCCAATCCTTCCACCAGGGCCTAACAATCTGAATAGCAATCTTATGAAGCAAGTTGGTAGGAATCGCAGAAACCAAAAGATCAAAAGTCTGGCGATCAGAGCGAGCCAAACAATACTAAACCTGCATATCCTCCCAAGAATGGAGACCCATAGAGGCTCTAGAGAAAATGTCCTTGGGAGTTTGGATGCCATGTTTGAAAAAATGCAGAGCATTAGTCCCTTGAGTCTTGGCCAGGGGGATGCCTTGAATAGAAAACAACGGAGACCACCAGAGGCTTTGCTGATTGAAAGAAAGTCCATTGCGAAAGGCATAACCATCCCAACGGAGCCAGGGATTAATAGCTTCCCAAGCTTTCCAAATTCTCTTGATGATGAAGGTACCCTGAATTTGAATAGGTTCTTTCATAGTGAGCAAGGTCTGGAGACCAATGCCCTTCCAAGCCGGCCTGTGAACTGGGAATCCAGAAGAGATGCAGTGCCTGACAAGAATTTTCCAAGCTTCATCACTAGTAAGAGCACGGATAATCCAGTTCGCACAAAGAGCATGCCCTTGTCTCTGAGTGGAGAGAAGGCCAAGGCCTCCAGAATCACGAGGAAGGCAACATAACTCCCAAGCAACCCTATGAAACCCATGGCCGTCAGCTCCAGAGGCCAAAAGAAAATGTCTGAGCAGACGTTCCATCTTGAGATAAGAAGCCTTAGAGGGAGCCCAACATGAGGAGTAGTAGACATGAGTAGCAACCAACACTTTGGAGCAAATTTGAAATTTCCCAGCAAGGGAGAGAGGCTTGCAGATCCAATATTGCAGCTTTTTTTCAATCTTGGCAATCACAACATTCCATAAATCCATAGAGGAGCCATGGAAAGCAAAGGGAATGCCCAGGATGCGGAAAACTTCCCCATGCTGAACCCATTTCCAGCCAAATTTATCAAGCCAGGTAGGTGCTGGAAGAAAAGACTGTCTAAACCAAAGAGTTTTAGACCATTGGATATCAGATCCAGAGGCTTGACAAAAGGTGTCCAAGCACTGCAAGGCATTGGAGGTGTTATCCTCATCCTCAATAAGAGTGAGAAAGGAGTCATCAGCAAAGTGACCATTAACAAGCTGGGAAGAGGATTCAGGAAGGGAAATGCCATGAACCAAACCAGAGGAAATAGAGTTGGCAAGAAAATACCCAAAGCCTTCAGTAGCAAGCACATATAAAGCAGGAGCCAGCGGACAACCTTGCCGGATGGATCTAAAAAGCCCAAAAGTATCAGATTGAGACCCATTGATGGTAATGCACGCAGAGGCATCACCAAAAAGCATTTCCACAAACTGTAGGAAGTGAGGACCGAACCAAAGAGCTTGAAGCATAGCAAGTATGAAAGGCCATTCAATGCGGTCATAGGCTTTAGCAAAATCAATTTTGAGGAACAGGGTAGCCTGTTTAGATTGACGAGCCCATTTCATCCCTTCCCAGACAGCAATAATGTTGTCAAGAATATACCTGGATTTAATAAAGCTAGTTTGTTCAGGGTGGACAATAAGAGGAAGGAGATGTCTGATTTTGAGAGCTAACACTCTGGCAATTATCTTGTAGGAGACGTTCAACAAAGTGATGGGCCTCCAGTTGCAGATATCCTTCGGATCACTAGATTTAGGTATGAATTTGATATTCCCTTTATTAATTAAAGTACCCAAACTTTTATTGTGAAACGCCTTGAGGTAAACTTTGTGCAGGTCAGGACCAACAACATCCCAAAGTTGTTTGTAGAATTCGCAGGGGAAGCCATCACATCTTGGCGATTTATCATTGGCCATAGAAAAAACCATTTCTTTGAGGTCAGAGATGGTAAGCATTTGCTCACAAAAGGCACACTGCTCGACCGCTATGCGATTTGGAGTAACAACAATACAAGCCTTAAGAGCCTCTTCTCGTGCAACAGAATTACCCTACGAAGCAAACACTTGTTCATAATGTTGAACAAAAGCCTGAAGAATGGCCAAAAGCTCAGTAAGGGTTTCAAATCCTTGTTTAATCTTTTGAATACCAACATTGGTATGCCGGGCTTTGAGAGCATGAAAAAACTCCTTAGAGGCTTTATCGCCCACCTCTAACCAGTGGAGGCGAGCTTTGATTTGAGCTCCACGAACAGCATAGGCATCAGCAATTTTCTTCTCATGTCGAAGTTGGGCTAGCTTAAGCTGGAGTTCTGAATCAAAGGGGTTCAACGCAAGTGAATCAGCAGCATGCGAAGAGCCTTAGTGTTAGCTTCGTAAGCACGCTTCCTGTAGCAGGATAACTAACGGTCGTAAATGCAAAGAAATCTTGGAGTATGGGTGATGGCGTCATTCCACCATTGAATCCAACCAAGATAACTGTGGGACCGAGGCTCTAAATTCCAAACTTGAAGAATGTGAGTAGTAGTGGAGGCATGCGTCAGCATAGATGTGTTGAGATAAAACCGTGTCTGAGTAGCCCTCCTAGAAAAGGACTGCCAAGTGATGGAAAAATAAATGGAGAAGTGATCTGACAGGGTCACATCTGTCAGAGGAATGACAGGTAGGCCTTGATCTTCAAAGAAAGAGAAAAAAGATTGAGCCGTTATCATAGCATGATCTAGCCTCTTAAATATGCGGTCAGAGCTAGCTCTGAAATTAGACCAAGTATGCCAAACCCCACCCTGCTGGCGGCGGTTAGCATTAGGATCAAAAAGGCCCAATTTATTGCGCATGTTGTACCAGGCTTCTCTCTCCCCAGATATCTAGAAAAAAGGTGTAATCCCTTCCTTGTCAGAGGCCAGCTCAACCATATTAAAATCCCCACACATAACGCAAGTAGCAGGAGGCAGATTGTCTGCCAACCAACACCAAAGTTGAGATCTTTCGACATCATCATTGGGGGCGTAAACATTAATGATACCAAAATAATGATTATGAAAAGATAGCAAAATCCAGGTGACACACTGCATTGGATCAGATCCATGAGCAATAACAGAAGAATGAAGGTGAGGTGATAGAATAGTAATGACACCACCTTTACCAGCTTCATGCTGAGAAGAAAAGACAATGTCGTCCGGCCATATGACACGATAGGCAGAGTTAAGCAGGAACCCATAAATTTTAACCTCCTGTAAACATAACATGTCCAGACTGTGAAGTTTGTGACGGGTATCACGAACATAGTACTTTCTAGAGAGGTCAGTTAGACCTCGCACATTCCAGGACAAAAAAATTCATAAAAACTCTTGCATGGTTTCCTCGTCCCCAAGGGAGGAGAAACTATTCTGCAAGAAGGCTGGTACAGAGCCAAAGCTAGGGAGTAAATCTCTAGAAGAGGTAAACCACCTTTTATCTAGGTCATTCGTGTGTCCATTAGGACTGCGAGACCGACACAAAGACCGGGAGGAAACCAAAGAAACCACTGGCGGTGTGAGCACCACTTCTGGAGTGGAAGGCTTCGCGACTGAGCTTTTCCCCTAAATAACAAGGTTTGAAATAAGTGGCGGTGGCGCATCAGTGGAAGGAGGAGATTTTTCAACTGGAGGTTTTGGAGAGGACACAACAACGGAAGTGGCTTGCGTCGTCTTGGAGCTTGAGGCATTCTGGCCTTTTTGCGAAATTGTAGTCCATTCTTCTTTTTTTCCAGCTTCCATGTTTTTGACCAGCACTTCCCTTGGCGATGGCTTTACTCGAGGGGTAGCTAGCAGGAAATCCTTAATCTTGTGCTCTTTCGATTGACACCAATAACAGGTGTTGGGCAGGTTCAAATAGAGCACTTTTTGAGAAATGGTGAGAGAACCAACCTAGATTTCAATAGTGTCCTTGAGGTCCCTAGAAAGGTCGACCTCAACACAGACACACTTCTGGGGACGGGCATTGAAAAATTTGTCATGTTCCATGACAATGACCTTACCAAGGGTTTTAGTAATGGACTCAATAAATGGCCAGCATGGCAAAGGGAGACCAGGAAACTCAACCCAAATAGGAACCCTAAGTTTCTTGTTGTCCAAGACTGTGAAGTCTCGAGACCATCTCTGAAAAACAAGCAGGGATGACCTAACAGTCCAGGGCTCGTGGCTAAAAATCACTTCCGCCTGGGAAGGGCTAGCAAAATGGAAAAGGAAAAAACCTTTGGTAAGGTTTTGGACACCGTTAAGGCAGACCCCATGAGGGGTCCATCTCTTGTTTACCCAATCTTTGAGGATACTTTCAGGAGGAGTACGACCCACAAAATATCCAATCAGAGTATGCTTTTCTAACCATTCACATGCAGAATCAAATTCTTACAGATTAAGGACAATATCAGGGTTACCTCGTGAAAGACCTTCAGGATGAACTTGCGAGGACGTTTGTTCAGAGGAGGCACCATGGCTTTCTGAAGCTTCAACTCGCGCACCAGCATCAACTGCTGGGCCGAAGTTGGCCGAAGCCATACTAAAAGCTAACCCTAATGCAAAAATTCCATAGTAAATGCGGTATGACAGATGGAAAGCTCAGAGCAAAGACATAGACAGGATGCCATACACATGAAACCCTAGCAGAGCGAAAACAAATATTATATTTTTATTTTTCTAGAAATCTGGTACTGAAAATAGCAAGGTAATATTTAAAATAATGCTTTTATCATCACAACTTTAGTTTAATTCTTACTATTATCTTGTAAAATTCAATGGATACCAACCTAATTAGTGACTCCCAAAACTATAAGTTGGAATGGAAGGAAGGAAAAAACTTAAAAATAAGATTTTGAAAATCTTAGATTTAGCTTACGGTTTCATAGTATTATAACTAGTAGAATTTTTATTTTATAATTGACTTGATGTTATTTCAATCTCTATATTTTATTATTTAGATTTTAAATTTTTAAATTTATTTATTTATTTATTACTCTATAACATCATTTATATAAAGTACGTAATTTTTAAAAAATATTATTATAATTTAATTTATTATATTTTACCATAATAAGTGTGTAATAGTTATAATCATTATAAGTTTCATATTGTGTATTATGTAAATAGTTTTATAATTATATTTTTTATTTTTTATTATATAATATGTTATTCAATTTATCTAATATATTATAAATTATAATATTATTTTAAATTAATATAAAGTTAGAAGAGTTAATTAGAAAAAATTTTAGAAAATATTTTTAATTTTTTAATTTAAATATTTTTAATAATTATTATATTTTATATGAAGCAATTTAATTTTTTTTAGTAATAATATAGTTATATTTATTTTAACATGGGTCAACAATATGACTTGGTAATGTAAAATGTAAAATGGCAAAGTGCTTTGGTTTTCCCAGTGAACATCAATAGGTGATTTTTGAAGATTCATAGATCCGCTAGACTTGCAAAACAATTTTCATCATCAACCCAATCAGTATAGATCGTATAGGGATGCCCTCATGTCAGTACAAGCTCCAATAACTTACCCTAATAATGTTCCAATTTGTAAAGCACCCTTCAATCCAAATTGGCAGCTAGAACAGAGGGTTTTGCATCAAAAAAGCAATCATTCTGACTATAGGAACCATAGAATGAGAGAGATAGAAGGGAAAATGGAAAATATCTGCAATGAAAATCTTCAAGGATGACACGCTATGAAAAAATGGAGAAGGGATAAGCCAAATCTTCCCAATCAACATCGATTTCCACTAAATAGGAACATAGGACCTCGAGCTGAGACACTAAAACATTCTTTCCCAGAGGAAGTATTGAAGGACCAAACAAAATATTTACATTGATCGAGCCCTCATTGGTAAGTTTTACAAATTTAACCCATCCTTTAATGAATTATCTTGTTGGGAAAATAAATCTCAGTCGGGCACTGTTGAATTATTTTGCATGGACAACGGGGAAGGATTCTTTATAGCAATTTTCTCAAGGAAACAGGAGAGGGATAGGGCTCACAGATGTAAATCTTGGTTTATGAATGGCTTGGGCCTTTATACTCAGATTCGGTCACCAAATTTTAAACTAACTTTAGCTAACCCTAAGTTTTTTTCCCCTTTTTGCATCTCTTTACATGTGTTACCCTTGGAATATAGGGATGTAAATCTTATGGAGATTATGGGCAATAAACTGGGTATTTTTCTCAAACATGATTTGGTTTCTTTTGATGATTGTAAAGACTTGGTTTGAATATGTGTTCTCAATGTTGTGTCTAAAGCTTGGCTACTGTTCATAGAATTAGTATCTAAGTTTGTTTTTGTAAAGCAAGTGGTTAACAAGGATGAAGATAGGAAGGTGGAATCTTATTAAGATAAACTTGATCACTTCACCTCAACCTGTCTTAGTTGTGAAGAAGAGTTCATCCGTGTGTGTAACTTAGACCTTGTATCATCTCCTCAGAAATGCTCTCTTAAGATCAATCTTACAAAAAGAATAATATTGATAATCAATAATTGGATGGGGTTATAGAAAAAATTGTAAAGGAAGTTTCCATTTTAAAAGAATTTGAGGTTGTCATTTTAGATATTTGCACAGACCTCCAGCAATTGTGGAAAGAAAAATGCCTAGGGATCACATGTTCTCATTTTTCAGGTAGAAATCTGTAGAGGAAGGATGAGTGGATTTGTGCAAAGATCAATAGGGAACGCGACATCATCATTTAGGCACCTTTGGTAGAAACAATCAACCATCGAAGAGTTTGTCTGCATTTTGTTTGCTGATATACTTGAGGGCACTTATCCCACATTGGTCGTGTTGCAGAGTTACTTCTTATTTTTATACACCAATGTACACTTAAGAAGTGCCAAAGGGAATGCACCTTTTGGTAGGCCTTTCATGCCCGGGCGGATGACTAGCGGTCAATTTGGAAAATTTTGTGGGCCCGCACTCACGTGGTGGTGACATGGCAGAGAAATGAAAAACTAGGGTGCACCACATAGTCGGGTGGGCTAGTCAGGCAAGGTAGGTGGAAGGATGAACGAGCCTCCAAGTGGCATGCCCTCGCGTGCTTGTGAGATGGAGTGACGGTCAAGAACACAGGCTGCGAGATTGCAGGATTGTGACACTTGGTAGATAGGCAACTAATCACAAGGTTGCAAGGTTGGTCCAACCGATAGTGTGCAACCTGCAGTTGGCGATGGTGGTTATACATGAGGTTTCCAGGTTAGAAATGGTTGGGGGTTTCAAGCCATGAGGTGGCGAGTGGTATGATCATGAGCTCACTGTGGCTAGAAGAGGTAAGGAAGTTGAAGTTGCAACAATGTGGGAGCATGCCATGTGGCCAAAAAAGAGAGATTGCGGTGTAGCAAGGTTGACTGATAGTTAGTGGTTGTGGTTGTGAGCTTGCAAGAGGTTAGAAGAAATGCTTGACTCATGGTTGCAACTCGGTTTGTGGCGGTTAATAGGATGACCTGCGACTATGCGATAAGAACAGATGATGTTGGTGTCGTGATGTCGTAGCAATTTATGATGATTAAGACAAAATATTGCAAGGTTGCAAAAAACAAAAACATGTCAAATTGCGGGCTTGCGAGGTTATGCTTGCGGTTAGGGAGGTTTCCTGCGATGTTGCGATTATGTGCCACGTGTCTACAGTCGTTAAGAGGTAGTGCAGACATAATCCTGGTTCTAAGATGATGAACAAGTGGACTCAAAGAATTATTAGGATTTTCTGTGTGACAGTCAAGGCAGTATTGACCAGGGTTATCAATATTTTTTGGCTCTTTTTCTTATTGATGGACCTTTTTTTTGTTCAGGGTAGGTTTCCAGAAATGAATGGTAGGGTATTTTGCCAGAAATGGAAAAACACGTTAGGGAGCACCTATTGAAAATTTTATTTGATAAGATATGCATGAGAAATAAAAAATATCCAGTTGACTGAATCTTGAGAAGATCGTGGTGTTTTCACTAGGAATTATTATGGACTTTGATATGTCTCTGATTGTTTACTTCTATACGCATGCAGTTTCAAACATTGAAAGGTGATTATCAAGTATATTTTACAGAAGTGAAATAGGATTTGAAGGCTATAAATATGACCTTACCATGGCTCATTTCCCCATATGTTTGAAACAACAGATATTGTTGAGGATAAGTAATATCTCTGGATACAAATGCAGAAAGATTATTGGGATTAACTGCATAAGGTAGAATACACAGTAACTAAAGGGATATTAGAATGAAGGTGGGTAACTCAAGGGATATTAAAAGGTGATCTGTATTGCAAAATCACAATTCATGGGAGTGTCACCTTTTTTATACCCTTTGGCTCATATGTACTGGTTAGTTGGTTGGAGAAGAGAACAAGGATATGTCAAGACTTCGGGTATTTTTTCTGGATTATTTTTAGAATATTAGATGCCCTTGGAAGATCTTTTTTGAGAACTTTACATCATTGTTTCTCTCATACTGCAGCCATGTAGTATGCTATATTGGCACGAATCTGGTGTTTGTTTCTCCTGATAGTGACATTCTTGTTACTAAGTGATTTTAAGGGAGAAACATACCTTATATGGAAATATTATTAAGTTACCTTTCTATCAAGCATATCAATTTTCTTTCAATAGTACAGGTTGGAGGCACAAAGGATTAGTTACCTTCGAAGCATAGTTTTTGTCTTCTCCTGGTATTTTTTGTGTCGTGTGGTTTGAGTTTGTAATAGGTAGTTTTCCTTGGCCTGAAGCTTGTTGGCCCCCTTGTTCTTATAAAAGGGGATTTCAGGGCCATGGAAAAGCGGTTCCAAGATAGGTTCCATTTCTAAAAATTATTCTTCCATTCCATGTAAAAATGTGTGCTCAATTGCAGGTTGCAGATGTAATATGTTCTTGTAATTGTTTTCTTTTATAAACAATGGTAGACCAGTTAGTGCAGGTTAATTGCTATCATTGTGGAGATGTCTTCAGTTTTGTGCATTTATATCATTTGAATTCAATGTATCCAGGATCTTTAATTCATCTCTGTAATCTCTTTGTAGTTGTGTTGTTTTAGCATATATCTCTTTCAAGGAAAGGGCTAAGTTTCTTTCCTTGAACATCAATGGTCTCAAGTGACTGTATTCAAAATCATACAAGTTTGAAATATAAAGGATATGGAAATTTGTCTCCACACCTATCATGTTTATTGTAATACCTGTTCATTGGTCTTTTCTAAGGGAAGGGTTAAATTATGCGAGCAAGTATTTGTGAACTTGAATACAAGAATTGGATTCATAGGTAGAACTTTATTATGATATAAGTAGATTTGTTATTGCAAGGCATTGGCATATTGAAAGCTTACTGGTTGAGTTTGTTGTTCATATAGATTTTATTATGGTTGTATGTTTGACTCTGTATTCCATGACAAAGGCACTGGTTTATGTGGTTTTGAAGTGTTTTCAAAAGAGATATCACATCATTAAACATCATTTTAATTTCATGTCATTTATTGTGAGAGTTAAGTTATCTAGTTCTCGACACACTTAATGCAAGTGGGATTTTGCATAAGATGGTGGAGTTTTAATACCCATTACCAATCTGAGAACTATCCATAGTTGTGTATCTGCATGGTGTTGTTTAACAAAAGGTATATTATATATATGCAAATTTATGTTATTAGGAAAGCCCTCCTGAGTGTGTGGAACTCAAAGTGAAGAAGGCTTGTATAGCTTGTTAATATTGGCTTTTCCTATCCTCAATTTGTAGATGATGTATATCTTGTGAATTAGGTGATGATCCTTAGGTCTAACTCCCATTTTCTCTTTTAGGATTGAGGGTCCTAAGAAAAAGTACCAACAAAAATGGCAACTCTACTGGGGGGACTAAGGTTTCAAATCTATTTGAAAGAGTCAAGGTGTTTAGAATCTAAAATTTATTTTAGATCTGTGTAGTGTTATCCTGGAAGTGATTTTATTGCAGTGTGTGTAAAGAAGATTGTGACTTTACTAGTGAAGGAACCCAAAATTAATTTAAGGTCTAAATAGATTTTTGTTGTTTAAAATTTTTCCTTTGCAAGGAGGTAGTGACTCTAATGAACAACCTATTGAAGATATGATAAAATATCCACATTTACTAGGCTATATTGTTGCAAGTTTCCAAGTAATTTCAGAAGTTTCAAATACAAACTATTAATTCTGAAAGTAATCTATGAAAAAATTATTCTCCCTATTTGGTGAAATGAGCACTAGTTTGAAAGGGAGGATGTTAGAATTTGTTTGCAGCATGTGTGCTATAAATTTTAGCTTATGAATACTTTAGGGGTATGCAAAGTTATTGAAAAGCCTTATCAAGCATAGTCATAGACAAGTCATATTTGGCTTATGCTTGAGTTTTTAGTTCACTTGATGTATAAGATTGTGTACTATGTGTTTGTAATACACGATTCAAATGTATAATGAGTATTTTTAGCCTTGCATATTTCCTCATATGAATATGCCTAGTGAGCTATCACGATTGTGTAATAGAAGTTTTAGTTTTGAGAGGTATGTGCCATTATGTTTTGATGGAATTTATGGTTTCCAAAATGAAGTTCCTACTGAGGTTAGGAAATATTTACCAAAATTTAATGGGAAATGATCAAATTTAGCATGTAATCATTTGAAGGAATTTTATGATCTGATGGGTGATTATGAGACCTATCATGAAGATGTTTTCATGAAGCTATTTTTTCAAACACTAAAAGAAGATGTCAGGGATTGGTTTTATGTCTTACAAGAAGGTTCTATTTCTTCTTGGGAGGAATTGAGTGCATCTTTCATGGAGTAGTTTGCTAAAAGAATAAATACAAGTGATCTGTTGAGAAGATTAATGGAAATTGAGATTGAAGAAGATGAATTAGTTCCATCATTTAATATCAAGTTTTCAAAGATATCAACTGACATTCCAAGAAGATATAGGCCTAATGATAAAGTATGTTTAGTGATTTATTGGGTTCTTTTGATGATGATATGAGCTTCTTTTTGAGAGATAACGAGCCTAGGACTTTACATCAGGCTTTAATGATAGCAATGGACATTGAGAATAATTTGAAATAGGGAATCACAAGAGGTTTTTTATCTGTTAATATTCCCTACCATAGCATATTTAACATTGAAAAAGGGTGTGAATTAAGAAGTAATATTCAATATCAATGTAATGACACCCCTGCTGATCATACTAACCATTTTGTAGTATGTGCTTTAAATTAGAATGTGAGTGAAGAATGCTTATTGAAAACAATGGTTTCTCCTCATGATAATGATGAAGTGGTTAGTGAGAAATTTTGTAATAATGCTGATACAGAAATGAGTCTAATTTCATATCGCACACTATGTTATATGCTTACTAGGTATTCAAGTGATTACTAGGCTGCAGGAAGAAGTTGTTCATGATCCTATGTTGAAAATGTTGGTAGGTTGAAAATTTATTCATCTAATGAAGGTAATGTTACTGTGCAAAATTTTGATGATCTTTTTTCAAATTTTTATGAATCATCCACGTGTGATGATAATGGCCATCTTGGCAAAGTCCCGTCAATTTTGTTGATAATGATATTGAGTTAGAATAGTGCATAATTGGTTTAAATAAAGATGTTGTGTTTCAACCTATGATTTTGCCACATGAATATGTTCAAAACAATATATGTGAGGAATAAATTAAGGAATGTGAGCCTGAGATTAATGTTGCAAGTACTTATTCTATTGTTGTTCCATTAATTGCAAATTTTCATACAATATATTAGTTTTCTTCTCATCCCTTTTGTTCTTCAAGTGATTATGAATCAACATGTGTTGTTGAGAATGAACAGGATTAGTGGTAGAAAAATGATTATAATTTCTTCAAGGATGAGAATGATGGTCATGACATGGAATATTCATGTTATGAAAGATTCAATACTGAACTTTGTTTTAGTTCAGATTCAGTTTCATATTCTCTTGATGAAGACTTGTATGAGGATGCTGATGATAAGTCATTGTCAGATTTTTATGAACCAAATTATGAAAATTTTTAGGAAGATAGTTCCTATGATATGGAGAATACATTTCATTATGAATTTTATATAGAAATGGATATATTCATGTTTGATATGAGTTCTGATATTATTGACATGAATATGGGAATGTTGTCTTTTCAAGTGGAAACTAGTAATGCTGATAATGTTTCTTGTAGCAGTAATTTATATCATGATGAAGACATGTGCCAGGAGGGAGACATTTTCCAAGAGGGAGACATGTGCTAGGATGAAGACATGTATAAAGGGATGCTTGATGACTAGTTTGAGCCACATTTTGAAATGTTTCACGAGGAGATGAATGAGGATATAGTTTTTACCTCAAATTTTTTTCTTAAGCTAGGGCAAGAGGATATCGACTATCAGGCAAAAAAAGGTGTTTTTTATTTTTCCAGTTCAGCATGATAAAGTTTTCCAAAAACATGGTGGTGAGTTGAATTCAAAATAATGTTGCATTTATCCTAAATATATTTTGCATGATGAATGTCTTTTAAGTAGAACCTTGTAAATATGAATTCTTTGAGTTGATCCCTGATGATAGATTTCAGAATGATAAAGGGCACTCATAATATAATGGTTGTAAGAGAATATATATATTGAGGGTTTTCAACTACAGTAAGTCTAGTTTGATGTATAATAGTTATATTTTTAGATTGATCATACTTTGAAATGATGAGAACCATATTTTTGATAGGGGTAAACATTGGTTTTATGTTTTTGGTGGCCCGAGGCCACCAATTCAAGTTTTTGTTTGATGTATAGTTAGGTTTTCAATAAGGAACCCAATGGATAAATAAGGCATGCTAGTTTTCTCTTCCAGAGATCTGAAGTCTCGCCATTCTAGCAAGGGGCGTGCATCCCCAACAAGAGCCATTGTTAGCACCTAAAATTTTTAAAAGAATTTGAGGTTTCCATTTTAAATTTTTGCAAATACCTCCAACAGCTGCGGA
The DNA here is from genome assembly GCA_018584345.1 of Thuja plicata. NCBI lineage: Eukaryota > Viridiplantae > Streptophyta > Pinopsida > Cupressales > Cupressaceae > Thuja > Thuja plicata. Next base: position 4,148,463 of record MU227713.1, on the reverse strand, counting down.
AAGTAGAATGCCAAGGGATTAGGGTAAAATCACAATAATTTGTCACCCTTTTACAAAGGAAAAGGTTAACAACACCAAAACTGTAAAACTTCAAGGGTATAAAAGTCACATTTCTATTGAGAATTTGAAGATGATGTAAACTGGTTAAATGTGCAAAATAGGATGAATTTTAAGCACATATATTTTTAAAAAAAATTAAACCAAAAATAATACATTTTTTGAAAATTTTAAGTCTATTTTTTGTTTCCTGAAAAATATTGCAAATCAAGGGGTTTACTTCCCGCCAAATCATTATAAGTAAAACATTGTTTTTTCCTCCAATTTCAAAATATGTTTTAGATGACATGTATAGCTAGTGCATAGAAAAAAGAAAGAATTTTTTTTGATCTATAGTTTTCCCCTTATAAGTATTCAAAGTCAAACTTACCTAAAATCAACAGTTTTTGTGTCCCGCCACTTTTTCCCTATCAAAACTATACGAAAAACCAATTAAATTACATATTTTTGAAGAGGAATCTCTTTTCTAGTGTTGTATATGATTTTAAAATTTTTCTAAATTCTTTTAGCATTTTTTATATTTTCCGAATCAATGACTTCTCAAAACTTAATATACCTACATGTAGTTTTTAGCTAATTTGTTCAATGTTTTATAATGAAATAATATAAAATTTATATGTCCAGAATCGTAGATTCAAGATCTCAAAAAGGGTACTTTTACTTTTTTGACATTTTCTATTTTGAGAAGAGAAGGGAATAGAAGAAGTGCAAAATTTTGGTTTATTGATGTTTTTGGGGGTTCGACTACCAACATGGCATGTCGCCTAGGCAGACTCGAACGAGTCTAACTTAGCCTAGTAGGAATTGGTCGAATCCTACTAGGCCGAGTACACTTAGGGTTCATCCCCCCTATGAGGGGTCGCATGGGAAACCCACCCTTTCAAAGAGAAGGGTATATATATATATATATTATACAATTGTGAATTTCATTCATTATTTAAAAATATAAGGGAATTGTGAAGCTAGGAGGATTTTTGTGGGGAAGCTAAAAAGGCATTTTGTTTCTAGAGGAGTGTGAAGGCAAGGTTTTAGTTAAGAAGGATTAAAGCAATCGGAAATAAAAGGACTAGAAAAAGGAAATATGATCGTAAAAGGGATGACAAAATGAAAGGTCATATGAAACTCATCGAACAGAAACCAATCGACATTGAAGAAGAACCTATCGATGTTGAAGAAGGTGTAACTCAACTAGGGGATGATATTGGTAATAGTCGATGTATACATATTTAACCTACAATACAAAATTTGATGGAGATGAATGAGGAATTGCATATCAATCAAATTGCACCAGAGCACCTGGTACCTAAAAGCACTATTAAATTGCATCTCAAAAACATGTGGAAGGAATAGTTTAAGGATAAATATTTGGTGGGAAAAGCACAATTGTTTGCAAAGTTATTCAGGAAAAGAGAAATGACTCTGATTTTGGAGTTGTTGGGTGTTGATAATAGGAAAAGTGCAGGAGGTCAAGTAAAGAAATAATAATTGAAAATTTACAAGATGCATTGAACATTTTTAACATGAAAGATGGAGGACCTGATTCAAATGTTGCTCGTAGAGCGTTGAGGACTATGATTTCCACTAAGAGATTGACACATAGAAATCAAGTTTGAGAAATTCCTGATTTACTCAAGGTATCTCGAAGAACTATTCAGAGATATATTAGGAAGGAAAATATGTTGGATATGGACATTGAAATTGGGTACATATTTTTAAAGTTCCTCAAAAAAGATAGAATTTTTGAAGACCTAAGAAGACGGGTCATTGAATTTTGGACCAACAACTCTTGTGTTTCTTCCAATAGAAGGGACATTGTACAAATGAAAGATAAAGAAACTGGTATGAAGGTTTCACATCCAAAACATTTTGTCGATACTACACAAAGTGAACTATTTGAAGAATTCAAACAAAAAAAATTCAGATGTGAAAATAGGTCAGAGAATGTTTGAGATGTTGTGCCCTTACTTTGTACACATAAATAAGGTTCGTGACACATGTTGTTGTCAAAATCATGTTGAGTTTCACTTATGCTTGTAATCATATAAAAATGTTATGGCAGTACTTAATCTTGATATGGTTCCTAGAAGTACAAAAAAAATTGTGAAGTCCATTTTATGTGACAAATCAGAAGACTCAGATGAATTCAATGTCCAGTGTATAAAAAATGAATCAAATGATTGTCAAAATTTATAGAAATTTCCTTTACAATTTGATAATATTGATGTGACAACACCAGTATTGTGGAAGAGATTTGAATATGAGAGATACCAAACGAAGACACAAAAAGAATAAAAAAATTGCATTGAAGGAGAGTGAATTACTGTACGTTTAGGTCATCGACAAATTTCAATCTATGATTTATCCACATATCCAAAATTGTCATGGTGCACAATGGAAAGCTAAATAGTTTCGTGATTCCAAAAATTTTTTCCCACCTGGTTGTATTCTTTCAGTTGTAGATTTTGTAGAGAACTATACATTTTCCCCTCAATCAGAGCTCCAAAGTCAATATTTTCATATTGAGAAAGTTGCAATATTTGTTCATGTGATCTATAAACATGCACAATTCGATTTGGATGAGATAGAAAGTATAGATCAAAATGAATGCATTATCATAAAGGAGGTTCATTTATATATCAGCAATGATAGGGTTCATGATAGAAGCTACGTGGCTCATTGTTTCAGCATGTTTTTTGACAATCTTGTGAATCGCGAGATAAATTATTCACAACATTGTATTTGGTCTGATGAGTGTGTGAGTAAGTATATTATTTTATTTTAGTCTTTCAATTCTATTAGATAAATTATATAAGTTTTATTATTTACACACACACACACACACACACACACACACAAGTTAAATGTTTATGTGCGTGTACATGTCTATAACTTTAAATTGTAGGTCAATTTAAGTCTACAAAAGCCTTTAATTGGCTAGCCATGCAACATGCTAGACACAATGTTAAGTTTCTTTGGAACTTTTTTGAAAGTGGACATGGAAAACAAGAGCACAATAGAGTGGGAGCATGTGTGAAGCATGCACTCAGACAAAATGAACTTCAAGGTACATGTACATTTGATATTCAACTTGTTTGTAGTATAGTACGTATGTACGTTCTTTAATCTTCATTTTCTAGAAATAAACTAAATATGTACAACCAAATTATTATATATCTAGGTAACATGATAGAGAATGCAAATAAAATTGTTGAATGGTGTCGAAATCATTTTGCAGTATGAGACACAAAATACAACAAAAGTCACTTTTGGGAAGTGATAGGTATTTAAAACTCAAATTCTAAAAATTAAATTATAGGTCATATGTGTTCAAGTTGAGTCTATATATAACATGTACATGCATTTCACATTTTTCATAATTGAATTGAGATCTGACTAATTTATTTAAAATTTACATAATTTGTCTAGATATCAATCGATCCAATCCTTACAACTGTCAATCAATTGTTGGTATTAGAAGTTTACATCAAGTGATGAATATAGGACAACACAAGCCTCCACTGATTCAACTAAGAGATAAATCATGATTTTGTGAAGATTGTGTTAACAAAAACTCAATGATTCAATGTGTTAATATTGCAAATGAATATGTTTCACAATGGGATAAAAAAGAGTTAACCAGAATGCCTCCTTATGAAGATGATGAAAATGACATAGACATCCATGATCCTATATATTCAGCTGGTTATGAACTTATTTATTTTTAGTTGTTATAGGTGCGTTCTGAAATTAATACATTCACATGTTTATTTATTTATAGTTTATATATAATTTATTAGGTTTACTTGAGTGACGTTCAAATTTTAGTAGTCCAAACTTAAAGTTTGGAACTTAATTTAAATGCACGATTAATTTTTACATTTGTAGATGATATTTTTGTTGTGGTTTTGGATCTTGAGAATGCAGAAGGTGTAGATTATTATCTAATAAGTGATAATCATTAAAAGATCAGAAGTTTTCATTAGTATTCAAGAAGAGAGTTTTCGTCGGTCATGATCACCGAGTGACAACACTCACCAAGTGAGAGAATTCATCGAGCGTTGTGGTCACCAAAATGTTTTGAATACCGAGCAGTATATCAATCGAGAACCTGTCTACATAGACACAACTACATACCAGTATACAGAGACATCACCAAGCACCAGTACACAGAGACATCACCGAGCACCATTCTACACCAAGAGACAATATTTCACCAGGAAAATAAGATCTGAACTACATGTCAGCTAAAGCACTTTAGTCTTTAAAATATCTTTATGCTTAGCTGGAAAACCATTTTTTGAGGATCAAGAAAAGTGTAAATGATGGATTTAATTAGTTAAACTAATTGTATTCATGCAAACTAGGAGATCAAGGTCAAGTTGTAAACCTTTGATCTTAGAGTTTTTCAAGAAAAGTGTGAAACCTAATTAGGTCAAAATCTTGTATATATAGATGTATTAATCAATAAAGAAGAAGATGATTGTGGCCACCAAGGACATCTATGGATCAGATAGAGGTTTTCATGCAAAAGGATAGATAAAGAATAATTCAGTTATCAAGAACAACATTCAAGGCTACCGAGAAGAACAGGGGTATTATTCATCACAATAGGTGATACATATATTTTGTGAACTTAATGGATCTATAATCAGAAATTCAAGATTGAAAGCTATCATGTCATACATATTTGTCACTCTTTAACAATTTTAGCAAGAAGTAAATTCATGAAAGGTGGACTTAATAGTCTTATTCTAAATCTCTTAACCGAGTTCACACATACATTGTGTTGCTAAACTTCTTAACCGCGTAGACTTAACAAGTATAACATGTTACTCATAACAGGGTAAGATCCTCAGAAGTGATCACAACTTGTAGTCCTAACAGACACCTTCCATTCTACAATAGTGAAGATTTGTGGGTTTCATCCCCACCATAGTTTTTACCTTCTAACAAGGGTTTCTGTGTTACCAAATACTTGTGTCATGAGTAAATGAGTTTCATCAATGTTTCAATGTTTTTTTACATGCATTTACATCTATACTATAATATTACATGTATGAAGTAGAAAAGAAACAATGGTGGGTTATGCAAGAAATGAGTACTAAGGTTACTTGGTAAACTTTTTTAAGGCTACTGATTCACCCCTCCCCTCACAGTACACACACTTCCATTATTCTAAAAATTGGTAGCAGAGCTAGATCTCTTATTTGGAAAAGTTAAATCACTTGAGAGAAAAGAACATACAAAGGAAAGGTATAAGCTTGATAAAAATATTGTGAATCAGAATTTGCAAATACAAATTTTCTTTGAGAAATACAAAGAGGCAAGAAAGAAAATGAAAGAGTTATTGGCTGAAAGAAAAGTTATGTAATATCGCAACAATGAAACAAACTATCATGAAGAAGAGATACCTGGCCTATATGATTCATCTTGATTTGGATCTAGTAATACATCTAACACATCTGAAGGAACTATTGCATATCTAAATGAAATCAAACAAAATCAGGCTAAAGAAGTTAAAGTACTGTAGATCGGTCAAGAGACACAGATGTTAAGAATGATTGATGTTATGAATAGTGCAAGACAAGCTGAGTAAGAAAGAACTCTGGCTATTGATGACAGAAGAAATATTATTGAAAAGTTACAAGAGAAAGAATCTAAGACACAAAGACTTATTAAACATCACTTTGATATCACCAATCAAATAGTTCTTATGAGTCATGAGGCCAACCAAGTGAACATGGAACTTGCTAGAAAATTGGAAGTTATTGGTGAACTAAAAGAAGAAAATGATAAATTGAAGCATGAAATGAAGATTAAAAAAAAACATAATGATATGATCAAGAAAGCTGAAGACAGTACAAAAAGAATGGATAAATTTCTTAATGGACATAGAAGAGTCAACAACAATACTGGTTTAGGGTATACCGAGCATGGAGAATCATCAAGCCAAGCTTATCAAAGGAATGTCTATAAAAATCAAAGACCAAAGAAGCGTTCATGTAATTACTATGGAAAACCAGGCCACACATCAAATGTTTGCAAGAGTAAAGCAAAAGGTATTCCTAAAACTACTTCTATATTCATAAGTAACTGTTATAACTGTAACAAGAATTGACACAAAGCACATGAATGCAAATCTAAGATGAACAAACAAAAGAAGAAATCTTACATATAAAAACATTGTTATACTTGCAACATGCATGGCCACACATTTCATGAGTGCAAGAAAAAGATAAAACAAGTCTGGAAATTGAAAGAACAAGAAAATGCATATTAACCGAGAAGAGTCGGTAATATATATGTTTGGGATTACAAAACTTGGGTAAATTGCACAACATTTGGTGGATTTTGACATATAGTTGCTAACTGTATGAGGAAATGGATAAGAAGATCCAGAAACTAGACTAGCCCTGTAATGGCATGTTTACACTGTCATAAGGTAAGTCACTTGAGCAAGGACTGTAGAGACCGAGTGACAGAGTCAAGTAATTTTGTAAATGGAAACACTATTGAATAAATTAGGAGAATGAGAAATAAAATGTGGAGGAGAGCTTTAAACAATAATAATTTTGGACCAAGCACTACAGTTGGTGATACCTCATCCAATAGATAAGGTGATTCCACCATCCCCACCTAAGCAATACAGTAAGTATGGAACTGCACTCTACAAAGCTATATTTTACATCAGTTCCTATATATTCATTAAGAATATGCCAAATTAACATGAATGAAGATGCACTATGGTATTGCATGTTATGTTTTGTGAATCTAGTCTTGTCAGTCAATATAAACTGAGCATAAACTGCACGTCGGTAAATATATGAAAGATAACCGACTTGACACCATATACCGAGCATCGTCGGTAAACATGTGGAAGAAAACCAAGTTAACACTGTGTATTGATTATTGTATATTCACCAAGATGAATACTTTAGTGTGCTAACTGAGCATCTATGTTTCATCAATCGAGTGCATTGAAGAGAAAATTGTAGAGCGAAGAAGAGTGACTCAAAGTGACAACATTGCAAAGTGATTCACAACACTGTGTTTGTATTTTGTGGATCTACTAGCTACAACACAACACTTCAATATGTCATTGCATTAGTGAGATAAAAATGAAAGAACAAAGGAAAAGCACATATACATCACCAAAATCAACATATTGCTCCCTATCTAAAAAGAGTATGAAATATGCTTTAATTTGCACTAAAATTATGCATAAATCAGTGACACATTCATGCTTAGAATGGAAGATTTAAATAATGAAAACTAAATGCTCAAATAAAGTTCATTTTAGAGTTCCCAAATGAAAGATTATGTAATTACTATGCAAAATATGAACTACAAATGTACTTAGAAATTAGGATAGTATAAGGATGCAAATGAAATTCTAAAATTATAGGCAACATAAGAATGTTTTTAACAATAAAATATTATGGGCCCCTTGAGCTCAAAATTCATTCCTTTTATAGAATAATTTGTTAGAATGAATTTAGAATTACTGAGAGGGGAGGGGTGAATCAATTATCCTCAAGTCTAGATGTACCAAATACAACTTTCTATATTTTAAACAATTCAGATCTAGTTAGTAGCAGTAGCATATGTCAACAACTTAATCATGCAGTTTACTGTTTAATGTAATTACCTTGTAGAAACATAACAGTAAAACAAACCATAAGCATTCACACAAGTTGACACAAGTATTTAACGTGGAAAACCAATATAGGAAAAACCACCAATAACATGCTACCCAGGGATAACTTTAAGAAACCCCCTCCTAGGAAAAAGTGTTAAATCCTGGCGAATCGTACATTAATTTAGGGAAAAAAATTTAATGATGATGGCGAAGTTTTTTTTCAAATTTAGAAAAAAATATAAAGTCGTAGGCGATTTTGTCCCTCTCGAATGAAAATTCCATAAAATCTAGGCGAATTATTGTCTTGTGAAGGTAAAAAAAATATTTTTAGTGGCGAATTATAAATTAATGTGGGGAAAATATGTAATATATGAGGCGATTTTTATGTGTAGTTTGAAAATATATTTATTTTATTGGCTAATCTATCGTTAATTATGGGAATAATAAATATTTTATTTGGCGATTTTCAAAAAATGGGACTCGTCACTGCGTCATGTGGGCCAACGCCAACTAATATTAAATGTCTTATTTGAGACCGTTCGATTATCCTAGATCAATGGCTGAAATTTAATTTCAGGCTGAAATTTGGAAGGAAACTGACTTCTGCAGGAAGTCGCCGAAATGATGACACGTATCAAGCCTACCATTCGATCACTACTGGCTGTTTGTTGACGTGGACGGTGGATAGTGCAACTGCAACTTGTAACTCGTATCTCTATAAGAAATAAATGCCTTGTCAGTGACATTCTTTAACTGCCATCTACTCAACACACAATCAAGGATTACGAT
>MU227713.1:4101180-4134747 GCA_018584345.1 Thuja plicata | reverse complement strand
AGAATTGTCAGTATCATTGTCAGAAGTTTCTTCAGCAATATAACAAGATTTCTTACCTTTGTCTTTGTAATCCTTATATTTCCTGAAGTCTCGGTCATCCTTTCTATCTTTGTATTCCTTGTATTTTATGTCCTTTCTTTCATCTTTTTCATTCTTATCAAGACATCTAGCAGCCATATGACCAACTTTATTGCATGAAAAACAAATGATAGAAAGTTTACCTTTGTATTTTCCTTTTCCTCTGGACAACCTTTTTTCCATAAGTGCTTCGAATTCTTCAAGATCATCATCAGTAGTTTCACTATCACTGTTCACATGTTTCTTTCCTTTCTTAGATTTATTGAGGATGAACTAAGATCTAAAAGCAGAATCAATACCTTGTGGATTGTAGTTATCATAATTTAACATTTCAAATGCAGTAAGTCCGCCTATCAGATTTTCCAGATTTAGATTATTGTTAGGAGTACATCTCAGTTCTTGAATTGCAAAAAATCTAATAGCATATACAGGAAGTAGATTTCTCAGTACCTTTCTCATAATAGTGTTCTCATTTATTGTTCCATTAGCTCCTCTAATGGCATTTAAAACTTCTTTTACTCTACCATAATACTAATTAACATTTTCACCTTCTTGCATTTTCATTTCATCAAACTTACCTCTTAGACTTTTTGATTTAGCTCTCAACACATTTGGGTCTCCACCATAGATAGTTGCTAATTTATCCCACATCTGCTTTGCATTAGTGCAGCTCTTTATATCATCAAACTCTGAATAGCTCAATGAGGATGCAATCTCCAACATTGCTTGATTGTGCTCTTTCTTTTCTTTTAGTTGTGCAACTATGAGAGGAGTAGTAGGTGGTACATAGAAATTTTCAATAAGTCACTTAACATCATCTCTAATACTGGCCAGATGTAGTTTCATCAAACTTTTCCATGCAGGGAAGTTATCTTTGTTAAGCTTCAGAACCTCCTTTTTATACATCTTAATCTTTTCGCTCCAAGTACCTTCAAACTATTTTCAAGAGACCAAATCTCTGATACCAATTGTTAGAATGAATTTAGAATAACTGAGAGGGGAGAGGTGAATCAGTTATCCTCAGGTCTAGATGTACCAAATAAAACTTTCTATATTTTAAAAAATTTAGATCTACTCGGAAGAAGTAACATATCTCAACAAATTAATCATGTGGTTTACTGTTTAATGTAATTAGCTTGTAGAAACATAATAGTAAAAAAAACCATAAGCATTCATACAAGTTGACACAAGTATTTAACATGCAAACCCAATATGGGAAAAACCACTAGTAACATGCTACCAAGTTTCACTCTTCTGAAGTGAGCTCTATGAGGAGCCAACCCTGTTAAAGGTTACAATAACACACTATTAGGTGTGATCTGGTTAAAGGATTTAATCACCCTGTCAGGAGTGGCTTTGTTAGAGGACTTAGAACATTCCACCTGAATGTCACCTTGCTTAGAGGATTTATACAAATGACTGTTAGGTCAACCTTGTTAAAGGATTTTAACTGATACAATGGTTAGAAAGTAATCAGAAGTTGTGATCTGATACATACAACTTACTTTGCAAATTTAGATCCATTTACAGCTCTGATGCTAACTTACTGGGTGGCCTGCATTGTCACTTCAATCTTCTGATCTGCTTGGAAATCAGTCAAGCAATCACACATGCAACTTTCTGCTTCTCTATTCAGCCTTCTCTGCTAGGTCATGCCAATCAGTAAATCAACTATGCAATCTTATTGCATACACACATGTACATCAATCTGTACATCCACACTTCAATGAATAACCCCTTGAGGTTATCATATACCTCTCTGTCTAGGTCAAATAAATCTTTTCCGCTTAATCAAGATCATAGATCTTAGGTTAGGTCAGATCCAATGGATCATTCCATCATTACATTAGATTTACTTGTCCAAAGTAGTCTCTAATTAAATCTTGAATCCATGCATTAATTACAGTTATCCATCCATTAAATAACGTGAATCAATCTTTAATTAACTTTACATATCCCAATAAAATTAACTAAGTCGGCTAGAGATCTCAAATCTCATCATTAATCCAAATACTACAATTCGGCCAACATCTATGATCTACATGGAAATCATTGTTTCCACTCGGCAATTTCACTAGTTCTCAGCACTGAATAAACTTGCTCATCTGAAAAAACTTCACTCGGCATCAAACCAAACTTTCTCGGCAAAAGCCAGACTTGCTCGGCACAAAACAGCCAGAAAAATTGTCTTGAAAGATAAACAACTAATTACTTTTCCAGAGTGCCAACTGATCAAGTACCCTTTTATTTTCCCTAACTCAACCATTCACTTGATCTTCTTGTTAAATATTCTACATCAATCAATAGATATGGTACTCAAACAAATAAAAGTAGTCTCACCAGTTAAGGTTTGACATCAATGACAAAATAGCAATTGCTTGCATTGTCACTTTCCAACAGAATTTGAGGAATGAGAGGTCAAGATTGAGTTTTTGAAGAGAGGTGGAGATTGGATCCTTGGTGATCCAAGTGATTTAACTCTCATTGGCTAATGGATTGACTTTACATTTTGAAAGTGAGGAGTTGTAATTAGGGAATTTATTTAATTCATTTTAATTAATTACTTTTAGGCATGTATTTAATTTTTTTGATTTTATTGATTTTATTTTATTTAATTGGCTAAGGTAATTAATGTAAATTAGTGATAAGATCACTTAGGAAATTAAATTTGATTTAAATGAATTACGACAATTAATTGAAGAATTGTCTTGACATAATTAGGGGTATGATCACACTTAGGATAAATAGGGTCTCTGGTCTGAGCAAACCAAATTAGGGTGGTTAAATTTTCCCCTCTTTGAATTGATGTGCGAGCAACACTTTGATTCAAATAATATTTGATGTTTACTTCAGAAATATTGAGAATTTTGCACTTGAGTGGACGAAATGTATGATGAGATCAGTCTTGTACTTGATTGAACTAAGACTGATAGTATTGAATTTGAACTTGATCGAACAAAGGTCAACAAAGATTTTGAAGATACCAATTCTGAACTTGATCAAATGAGAATTGATAATAATAACTTCGAACTTGATCAAATGAAGGTCAACATGAATTTGCTAGGAGCTTTGAGGTATCAATTCTGAACTTGATTGAACGAGAATTGATAATACTGAATCCAAACTTGATGAAATGAAGATCAGTATGAAGCTGCCAGGAGCTTAATAAAGATCTTAGAATATGTAGACATGGATATCCATCTTGTAAGAACCGAAGCATTCTATCCAATAGTACCAACTTGATCAAAGGAAACTTCCATGCCCCTAGTCTTTTGATGATGATGAAGTCATTTTATTGCTGTTTTAGAAATATTTTGATTGATTTTAAGTGTGATCATGCCCCCTTTGGAAAAAAATGAAGGAAAAAGAAATAAATCCCTCTGTAGAATGATATATCACTTGAACAGATCAATTGAATAAAAAAAGAATCAATTAGAAGAAATGATGAAGCGAAGGTGTGTTAAGAGAAAACACAATTTTACCAAGTCGACTACGTGAAAAATATAAGTTTCAAGTCTGATAAAATGATGTAGGACCAAGATTTCAATGAATAATGTGTGATTTGGTGATAGAGAACCCAAAAAACTAATTTCAGAAAGCCTGCAAATTATTTTCTTAACATGTATAAAATTTCTACATTTTTTGGAGATTGTTGTAAAATGTGTACTGTGTTGTGTAAAACATTGGTTGTGCATTTGATTTTGTTCCTGATTGATCAGAGAAGAAAAAAATTGAAATCTAATAGTCTGGGAGGAGTTTTGGAGCTCCTAAATAGCTCAAAATGGTCAATATATATATCTCAAAAGTTACTTTTTACTCATTCATTTTCCCTTTTATCCTTAGTAAATTCAGAGCTCTACAGAGAAGATGGTGGTCCCTATGGAGAACCATCGATTCAATCTTGTGTGTCGACATCAATGCCCAACTGATTGCGCTCCTTCAGTGAGTACCTCAATACCTAACTTTGCATGTTTTCAGTTTTCATTTTTGTCCATTTTTGTAGGAGTTATGAAGCTTTTCATTCTATATCGCACCCCGTGTCATCTGTGTTGCATCCTATTTTTCTCCAAACCCCTGCATTGCATCCTGTTAATTCTAATTCACATCCCATTTTCCAATCTTGTATCACATAGGGTAGATTTTGGATGATCTTTGAATTTGGTCGCGTCCTGTGAAAATAGGCTCGCACCCCGCGTCCCGTGTCACATCTTGTCAAAACAGGATCACTTCCTGGATTCCCTATCGCATCCGGGAAATGAAATATCACATACAGTTTTTTGGATTGCACCCTATAAAAATAGTCATTTCTGGTTTAAGAGTTATTTTTCGTCCAACTTTGACTATTTTTCTCCTTTTGAAGACCAAAAACACTTAACTAATAGCCTTTTTGCATAGTTGCCTTAGAGAGAATACTAATTTGAAGATGTACTTGTGTTTTGTTAATAGACTGACTTTAAGGTAGTTTCTTTTCGAGGACCTTATACAGGATGAGTCCTTGCATTATCCAGGGCCTTGACACCTGATGAGTTACAAATTATAGCACGTCTGGGTTTGACATCTTTGATAGATTTACCTGATATTAGGGTAAATTGGGGGTCGTTGACTGCACTTTCTGAGAGATGGCATTTTGAGCACAACACCTTTCATCTCCTGACTAGTGAAATGATAGCCACACCTAAGGATGTGTGGCACATTTTACATATTCCAATGATGGGTTGGTAGGTACATTTTGAGTCTCGTTCTGCGATAGCCATTGCATCGGCCTGGAGGTATTTATGAGATCAGACCACTATTTGTTGATACCTGACATGGGATTATATGCGTGATCATTATGATTGGTTACCTATGTATCTCCCTGGATTGATTGGAGGAATCCTCATGCCTGACCGAGGACAACATGGATTTATGTGTGGCTGGGTTGAGACCTTGGAGCAGATGACTGGTTCATCACACAGATTTTGCTGGGGCAGTTGTATCTTGGCCCACATGTATCATGAGTTACATGAGATAGTCTATGAGTATTCATGCAACATGACAGTGGGTATTGTTATACTATAGATCTGGGCCTAGGAGTACTTCCCAGTGACATGACCTATTGTAGATAGACAGAGGGAACCTAAGGATCCCTATGTATACATGTATTCAAGTTTCATTCAGCAGCCCCATCTGGGAAAGTTAGAGTACTGGTGCCGTGTGATTGATGATATGGCACCAGCTATTTGGCAACCATACTTAGATTGTGGGTAGTGGACTTCAGATCGACGAAAAATGTCGTATTTCCTCTAGAGAAGATACTTGATTGGGAAAACCCGATATATTGTAGAGAGATTTCTGGTTATACATGTTTTGAGATAGTATGGTCGTGTACAGGGCCGATCACAGGATTTGACAGATTATGCCTGGATTCGAGATGAGGAGTCTCTTTGGGGGGCCAGATTGGTATATGAGACTGCTCAGCTAGAGATTAGTCAGATGGTCACAGTTGGGTGGGATTATCTCACTGATGTTGTCGATGTAGGGTGCACCGATGGTTATCTTGCACAAATTTTACAATATCCTTTTCCACATTTCATAGCGCTTGAGGAGGTAGCTCCTCGTATAGAGGATGCGTTAGATTATGATCTGGCTAATGATAGACCTATTAGAGGTAGAGTCAAAGCCCAGATAGATAGGGGAGATGGGGGAGGGAGAGATGGTGGTAGGGATGGTAGACACCCTCCTTGGGACAAAGGTCATAGCCTGGATGGTGGAGATGATCGGGGTGGTGGTGTAGTGGGTGGTAGCGGAGAGGGTGCCAGTGGCATTGGCAGATGGACTTGCTTCAAGTTCATGCCTCCACGGAGAGATCCAGTCCATTGTTGACTAGAGAGCAGCAGAGACAGCAACAGAGACCCTCAGGACAGGTACCTAGTGGAGGAGGTGGACCTCCTGGATAGGATCCACCCAAGGATATAGGTAGAGATTCTGGCAATGACGGAGATGCCTTGCATAGTGTTAGAGGCAGCATAAGCAGCTCAGAACTCACATTCCTACATTGGATACATTATTGGCTAACAAAGATAGGTAGTTAGATATGATGAGAGTTGAGAGAGATACCCAGGCCTATATAGCGACTCATCAGGGCCAGAGAGCTACTTACTATTTTGGTTTATATTATGCGACAGTTCCAGAGGGACAAAGAGCTCCTTCCTATTATCAAGTGGCACAATATTTTGAGGGAGTGATGCCTCCACCATCTCCTCATGTACCACCTCCTCCTCCTCCTCTAGATCAGGGAGAGGGTGGCAGTCAGACCTGATACTGTATTTGTGATATTTTGAGACATTTTGTATATATTGATCCTGTTGTGATAATCAATTGTACTTCAAACTTTTATACATGTATATTGTGATCTCACTAATACTCTGTTGTAGATGATTCCATATTTTTTTATCTATTCCATCATTGATATAACTGAGATAGTTGATCTTGATCTTGATATGTTCATGGGTTCTCTTGCTTTGATACATGTTTAGATTAATGCACATGTGATTATGGACTTGGTCTCTTGATGAGTTAGATATACAATAAAATCATTTATGCTCTTTGATTTAATATTGATATGTAGATGTATTTTTTTTGAGCTTTTCTTTATGCAAATAAATGTATGGATGCACTTAGAATGTAAAAATAAATGCAATGCTTGAATGCTTTGTTTTTGTATTTTTCTCTTTCTCATTTATGAATGCAATATGTATGTCATGGATATGCACCGACATTTGATATCAGTAATGAAGATTAAGTAGTTAACCTGGATTTTAAATGAACCAGGAAATCATTTCGAGCTCAATTCCTTATGTTGTTCTAAAAATGGTTCATGCAATCTGTAAATGCATCTATATGCAGACTCTTAGGACTTTCACTGAATTGTATACATTGTAGCATTTTTATCATCATTGGATTTTTTTATAACATACATCATCAGATAGTACAACTGTCACTAATACCCACAAGGTATCATGAAAGTATGAATACTATGTGTATTGGATGCAATGTCAAAAATAAACCTAAGCAGCAAGGCATAGAGGCCAGGATGACTAGTCGTTTATCTCCTTTTGCTTTTGAGAATAATCTTTTGTTTGTGTGTAATGCAAGATATGTGACCCGTAATGACCTTCAGTATTCATATACTTGGGTACATAATGTGTCGTAAACCTTAATTAGAAGTTGATTTAGAAACATACAAGGAAATTGGTTCAATCTCACTGTAGTTTACATAGAACAAGGATCAAGATATATGCGGCTATCTACTCATGTTGGCAGCTCTTACCATAAACATCCAAGCTAAGTGAAATTTATAGGATCATTTGAAATAATCACCATATGCAAAAAACCAACAAAAATTTATGCCCCCTATCCTTATGACTCTTTGTCTTTGAATAGACGTCATGGAGTAACTCGAAGACATAACAATCACCAATTGATAATCAATCAATAGAAAATTCATAACTGTTTACATGCCCCTAGTTTGAAACATCATCAAAACATAAAAGAGTCATAATCAAACCAAGATAAGTCTATATGTTTACGTAGTATTGAGAAATACTGTTGATTTATTCTTAAAGCATAGTAGAGAATCATCAATCAGAACTTGGAATCAAGCAATATGTTTTTATGTCTAAGTAAATGAGATATACTTTGTCATCAATTGAAATCCAATATAGTGTTTAGGAACATTGTTAAATTAAAGTGTTGAGAAACACTAGTGGCGATTAAAGTGTTGAAAAATACTAGTATGATGTGTTGATTTCTTTTTATGTTGCAATAGAAACAATAACCTTTTCACTATTTGATAGATTTTACAGAGTAGCCAACTCATGGTATTCAACCAAGACTGAAAAGGACCAATTAACAAGGATGTCGATCCATGGTGATCGGGTGTAGATGTCAATTGTAGAGGAGGCAATAGGTTGGGAAATTCTATTTTGATATGGAAAAATATGAGTTTCAATATGTTTTCCCATTAGGAAGAAGAACTCAAGACTCTTATATGAGTTATGAGAAGAAGGAAAATGGAGTGGGAAATCTTATATTGGCATACATGCAGATTACTACATTTTTCTTAGTGCATTAAATGGGGAAACCTAATGAATAAAAGAGAAACCCTGCACAATGTAAAATGGTATCCAAGGTGTGGTATTGGGTTAAGAAGCAGTTTACAAGCCAATTATTGGCAAGACGAGGAACACTATTAGGGGACTATGGAGAAGTTCTATGTTAAATTGTGTAAGACTTTAAATGTTGCCAAAGCTAGTGCAATTGGAAGGAAGTTCCAAAGGCTTGTGTGGACTATTATGGAGTGTTGTTCTTATTTGGTGGAGGCTGCGTGGTCTCCAAAGGCCAACACATGATCTTACATCTACCACTTGCACTTGAATGAAAGTTTCAAATGTTAAAAATGTTGTGAATGGAAGTTGAAATTTGAAACTTTGAAAAGCAAATATAAGAACAAAGAGGACCCCACACTAAACAACAACGACATATGCTGAAGGAGCTACGCAGGGGTCTATGGAGGCTATCATTGCATCAAGCATAGGGAAGCATAGACAAGGCATCTACTAAAAGAAATGCATAAAAAAAAGTCAAAGGGCCTCCGCAATTATGTAAATTAGAGGCTAGCACATAAAACAAGCACTGCATCATTGAAGAGACAAGTACACAAAAAACCCACGCAGCAACATGGAGAAGAGAAAAGGCCATGGTGTGAAGATTGGTAAAAGGTCTGTGCATTGTCTGAATGGAGGGCTGCATGGACCCTTTTGTAGATGACTTGCGCAAGTTTAGCAAGAGCATCCCACATGTGGTGACTAGGGAGGAGGCCATGAGCTTCCAAACTAATGCAATTGGAAGTTTTAGTGCCAACACACAAGGTATTGATGCAAGAATGGAGGCCTACGCAACTAAAGCAAGGTTATAAAACCAAATGCTGATTGGTAAAAGGTCTACACAATGCATAATGAAGATGGTGTTGCACTCGAAAGTGAAGGAGGAGGGCAGTGAAATGAGCAAGGGGTAGACCAAAGAAAGATTGTATAGAGGTTACACAAGTAATTTAAAATCTTTAGAAACATTTTTAGTGAATATACTTGATAGGTGTAATTTCAAATTCCACAAGTTTTCAAATATTTGCTTGCCACGGACTCCATAAAAATTCTGTGCAGGGCTTTAGGAAGGAGAATGCGTAGGTAATCTGTAAGAAATATGCACAGGGAGCATTAGACCAGGCACATGCACTGTTGGGCAGAATGTATAGAGGAAATGGTGAGTAAGGCTAGTGCAAGTAGTTCAAGGAGCTGCGTGTAGAAAGGGAACAAAGGTTGCACAAGTTTTTCATAGGGAAAGTTTAAAACATTTGTCCCACATTAGTGGGAAAATATAATTTGCATTCATTTTTATACTACAAGACTTAGTGTATGAAATGAAGAAAGAGCTAGAGAATCTCATGAGCATGCTCAATCAGCACCATAGACTTGGTCAAAAAGACAGTAAGGTTTTGGCATGTAAGCAGGGTAAAAATTTAAAAAAATAAGAAACTTAGTTCCACATTCGCTAGGAAGGGGACTTTCAATATGTTTAAATGATGCAAGACACAATAAGTAATATGAAGAAGTAGCTGGAGGCTATACACGCGCATGTGGCAGACACATTGGGAAGCATGCCTAGAGGAAGAAGTGCCCACTTTTGGTGGGAACCACGAGTGTAACATGGCAGATGAGTTGACTAATAGGCTTCAGGTTTGGGCACAAATCTTGAGGCAACCAGGATCAACAACCGACTTAATGGCTTAATGAGAATGATGCATGAGATCTACCCATTAAGCCATTAAGTCTGAGTGACATGTGGCAGGGTAGACATATGGCGCAATCCAGTGCAGCATAGAGGTAGCAAATTAGAGGATGCCACGTGGTACAAGGCAGGTGACATGGCACCTATTGGACACACGGAGCCAATCAAAGGGTTCCATGCGGTGCAATCTAGTGCACTGCAGATTAAAAGGGATTAATTTGAAATTTAAAATGATTTTATCTCAAAATAGAAAAGGTTAAATAACTTGCATGTTGAACTTAATCCTAGGGTCCACTTAATGGCTTAATGATAAAGTGCTCAACATCTAACCATTAAGCCATTAAGGGAGAGTGACATTTGTCCAAATCTAGTGCAGTGTGGGAGAAAAGGTTAAAATATGCAAATATTTAATTGAAAATCATCTCAACTCAATAGTTTGACTATTGAAAAGGCACAAATATTTCAGAAATTATTCAAGAAATATGCACAGGAAGGGAAAGTCTTTTTAGTGATTCAGGAAGAAAATTTTATCAAAAGAATCAACTATCATATACTGCCGGAAAGGTATCAAAATGAGGAATTTGTTTTTGCAGTCCATTTTGGTGCAGGATCAAATCAGTTTGAACAGAATGAAGAAAAAATGACTCAGCTTAAATTTGGGAAAAACAAAGAAGACATTTGGGCAAATAAAATCAGATTTTTGAGCAGTTGTAAAAGGTTCAGCTCAAGATATTTGGGAGAAGGGACAGGTGTTGGAGGGAGGGGGAATGTGATGGTTTTTCTCTTTCTACTTATGCAGATTTCCTCCATTGTTATAGGGTTCCAAATTCTGGTCTCCATAGTGAGTTGCAGAGTACTGGCTCCAGGGATGTCCTGTTATTTCAAGGTTCTATTAGGATACAATTTATTGGATAGTATTAGCTTTGTTATTAGATAGAATAGATGTTTTTCATATCTTTTGCATATTTTTGAAGTGGTAAATGTTGTAGATCAGATTGGTGTAGAAGCAAGATTCATCACACTTAATGTAATTTTTATTAGATTCAAGTCTCTCCTTCGTGTTGTTCATTTGGATTATGAATTTTCTGATTCATTGCATGGATTCATATATGCATGTGTTATTAGTCCTTAGTTCTGATTCAGAATTAGATTAAATAAAGCTATGGATATTACACAAGTTTCATTTGTTCTACATAAGGATTTGTATAAGTAGTGTATGGTTTGATATCATTTGTATTCATGGCTTTGATTCTTTGACTGTAGTTTGTTTCTGTATGCTGCTCCTAAACTAGAAGTATTGCCCAATAAATAAGGCACTGATCAAAAATCAATATATTCCTTGTTGATACATGACAAATCAGTCTTGGCTATCTTCTCCAAATTTAATTTAAACTCTAACATGTTTGAAGGTTTTATATGGTTTGTGGTTGT
Source organism: Thuja plicata (assembly GCA_018584345.1). Taxonomy (NCBI): domain Eukaryota; kingdom Viridiplantae; phylum Streptophyta; class Pinopsida; order Cupressales; family Cupressaceae; genus Thuja; species Thuja plicata. The sequence continues at coordinate 4,123,413 of MU227713.1, read as the reverse complement.
ACTAATCTCCCGCTCCACTTCAAGGTCGATGTTCAATGGGTGATTAGTCGGTCACCTAGCATCTGTCGGTCATGTTGAAGCCTTTGTGAGATTTTTGTTGATTGATGCCAAATAGAGTATTGAAGGTATTGAAGGGTGCCCCCCTTGGTTTTTCAGAACTTAAACCATAGAAGGATGGATTTGCATCCTTGTTAATTGGTCCTTTTCAGTCTTGGTTGAATACCGAGAGTTGGCTACTCTGTAAAATCTATCAGAAAGTGAAAAGGTTGTTGTTGTTTTTATTGCAATATAAAAAGAAACCAACAAAATGATGACTCTACTGGGGAGTTGAAGTACCTTGCAGTAAATAATTTAGGTTTATCAAGTTGAGCTAGAATTCTGGCCTGTTTGTTTATATATCTATTTATTTTCTGCCATATCCATTTGAGGATAGAGTTATAAAATTTTGTAAATCTGAAAGTCTTCAAATCCTGATTTTTAGCCTGGTTGTTGTTGTCAAAAGAATTTTGAATGTCTTCTTTATGAAAGAAATGTGTCAAATCCAATTGACTTGCTGAAAGTTTATTATCCTTGTTTGAATCCCAACTTTTCCTTATTCTACAAATGTTCTATTCATTCTAACAGCATTGAGTGGCGACTCTGAAAAGATCTCTGCACCAATGTGCACTTAATGATGAAATTTGATGATTAGTTGGAAACATTTGCAGCAAGGATCTAGCAGATGTTTGAAAGATTCAATGGTGGGTTGCCAAAATTAGAAAGAAATAAGAAGGACAACAGGAAATGAATTTTCCTAGGTATTCCTTAAAGTGTTAATGAGATAGATTTGTTTCCTTACTAGGTGAAGAAGCCATTAGAGAGAAGGAAAGTGAATTTAAAAGTTTCCCATACTTCTTGATTTACAAATCTCAGTTACCAGATTCAGAAGTATGTTATGTTGTTATGTTAAACAATTGCATAGTTGGATGAAATATTTGCCAGTAAGAACATGTGTTTTTGATAAATATTGTAATGGAGATTATAAATTCAATAGATCAGGATATGTTTCCTATATCTGAAATTTGTCCAACAAATCTTGAAGAAATCCAAAAGGATATTGCATTATTTAATCAGAGAATACAAGACCAAGCCATCTTGTTTTTGAAAAGACATGTAGGAGAAATAAATGAAGAATCCATACATGTATTCTATGAAAAGTTTTCCAATGCATATGATAAGCTACCAGAAGGGATTGAACTTCAAGAGTCTGCATATCTTCACTTGTTTTCAGAGGTTTGTACGCCTAAATCTGCAAATTGGTCTGCATCATATAAAGAAGAAGGCATTCAACTTGTTAAAAAATGGATAGATGAGTATGAAGAATGTGAATTTGAAATTAATGATGATGCTGACTCTAGTTATGATGACAATGTTGATTATGATGTTGATAGTGAAGTAGATGAATATCAAGATGTCAAAGATGAAAATCTAGTTGCGAATGTTTCCATTGGATTTGAAGACTTGTTTTATTATCAGCATGGCAGGACAGACCTTTGTTCTCAGTTTGGGGAAGATTCTAGTGATCATTAAGAGAAGGGTTATGATGCAGATGAGAGTGGCTGGGATGATTCCTTTGAACCAAAAGGCATGAACCAGAAAACTTCAATGCTCACCAAGTAGTGAAGGAATATCAGAGTTACTAGCTGCTGATTTTTAGAAGTATGCATCAAATGTAGACCCCACTTTGCAATGCCTAGTTGATATATGATTTGATAATGAAGACATGCAAATGGATGCAAATTATGAAACCTATGCTGACTTTCTTATTCCTACTTCCGAGGTGAACAATGTGCAAGATGGAAATGCATATGACTGTGAAAAATATGATTATGTTGAGTATGATGAATATGATGACTCATATGCTACTGTGGATTGAGATTTTGATGAGTTTGATGTGGATTATTCTTGTGTACATCAGAATACTGATTACTTCCTTGAGAAGAGTGAAAAATCTACATGTGTGTTTTCAGATTTGCAAATGGTAAATGAGTTATCAATTGATGATACATTTTCAGATTTAGGGGATGCTTGTAAAGGATCTGATCATCAAGCTATCTCCATTTTATTGCAATCAGATGTTTGTGTGAAATATTTTAATCCTAGTTTGCAAATCACTATTTTGATTGAAGATTATATTTTGGTGCAAACTAGGTGTTCATGATGAGTTTGTTTCCAGCCATGAAGAGGAGCTGGAATGTTTTCCTTTTCAGCTTGTCAGTGATGGTCAAGGGTGTGATTCCTTTGTGTCACAAAGTGATCAAAATTTGTAGTATCATGTTGATTCCCAAGTATTCAGGGATAACGATTGTGTTGATGGTTTTTACTATGATGTACTGATAGGAAACTGTAGCATGATTAATCATGCATATGACAACGGTAATCTCAGCTTGCCTCTAATCCATAGAAATGAGAGTCAATTTTTTGATAGGGGTAAGTGATGATTTCAGTTTGGTGGTTGTGGCCTTTTGTAAGTATTGTACATGTTGTCTAGCCGCTTTGCTTTCAGTTGTGTGTTAGGTGTTTGGTGTTTTCAATAAGGAACCCATTTTGGAAACTTGAAAAGAAGTCTAATTTTTGAGTGGTCTGCTTCACCAAGAGATTCTGAATTATCTATGTGCCCGCAAGGGGCACGCATAACCAAATAGATCCATTGTTGGTACTCTCAAATTTGGCACAAATTTGGAGTTACCAATTCAAAATTTTCTCCAAGGCATGGTGAGCACCCTTGAAAACTTTTTGAAGAAGCCTACTTGAAGTGCAAGTAAAATGTGGCCTACTTTGCATGCTTGCATCTTTGAGCTGATAAAGTGTCATGGTATAAGGATGGGTCTGAGGTGTTTTAGGCATGAGAGAGAATCTCTATTTCCATTTTGAGATTCCTTGGAGTTCATATGATAATTTTTCCCAAACTATTATGTTTGCAATTAATGTTGATTCTCAGTGTGAAGTGCAGATTTGCAGAATGACCTACTTTGAGGTCTTACAAGTTTACACCTAGTTGAATGGAATGGAAAATTGAATTCTACCCTATATTGTTGGCATGAAAATGTACTACCATGAATATTTTCAGGCCATGATAAAATTTTTTGCCTAGTTTGCCAATCTGATTCCGTTTGCAGTTTCTAACAATTTAATGCAGATCAGTTGCATAGTTTAGTCGAAGGTCTTGTTCATGATGTTATGTCTTGAACACTATGATTGGTCATATCAAGAAAATGATGCCCCTGTATCACAGACCAAATTTACTTCAATTTTTCAATGTCTCAGGTCCTAAGGGTTTCATATGCATGCTTATCTAGATTCTTTTCATTTGCAAAAATCGTTATTTCTCATGTCTTCTTGTTCTGTATTTCCAAGTGGCTACTTTCAAGGGACTCCCAAATATGACCAATTGATCATCACAAGTCACCCTTCTGGATTCATTCTCTCCATATAACATACTTGCAATTTCAAAAAGCTTGAGTCTTCAAGAGGTCGCTTGACTTGTTTTCAAAGTCAAAACAAGATGCATTTCACTATTTTTGACAGAGTAATTTGCAGAATAGTTTTGAAGAGGCGAATTGGATTTTTAAAAATATTTTGACCTATTTAGTTTCATCAGGTGTCACTTTGCAATATGGAAGAATGTCAACCATGGAACATGTGTGCCCAACGCCATGTTCTAGTTACTTGATTTCGCCAGATTTTAATGCCAGTTACTGAGGCCAGATGCTGTGAATGGGTTCAGTTTGTAGAAATGTGAAAATTCATTGCCAAGGGCCAGTTGCTCTTTTAGAAAGAGCACAAGGATATCAAACCAAACAACATGTTGAAAACATTGTATTTTTGAGATTACCATATGCAAATCCATGGTACTCGGGTGTAGAAGTCAATTGTAGAGGAGACAATAGGTTGGGAAATTCTATTTTGATATGGAACAATATGAGTTTCAATATGTTTCCCCATTAGGAAGAAGACCTCCAGAATCTTATATGAGTTATGAGAAGAAGGAAAATGGAGTGGGAAATCTTATATTGGCATACATATTGATTACTACATTTTGCCTAGTGCATTAAATGGGGAAACATAATGAATAAAAGGGAAACCTTGCACAATGTAAAATGGTATCCAGGGCATGGTATTAGGTTAAGAAGCAATTTACAAGCCAATCATTGGAAAGACAAGGAACACTATCAGGGGACTATTGAGAAGTTCTATGTTAAAATGTGTAAGACTTTAAATGTTGCCAAAGCCAGTGCAATTGGAAGGAAGTTCCAAAGGCTTGTGTGGACTATTATGGAGTGTTGTTTTTGTTTGGTGGAGGTTGTGTGGTCTCCAAAGGCTAGCACATGATCTTACATATGCCACTTGCACTTGAATGAAAGTTTCAAATGTTAAAAATGTTGCGTATGGAAGTTGAAATTTGAAACTTTCAAAAGCAAATGTAAGAACAAAGAGGACCCCACACTAAACAACAAAGACATATGTTGAAGGAGCTACGCAGTAGTCTATGGAGGCTATCAACACATCAAGCATAGGGAAGCATAGACAAGGCATCTACTGAAATCAGCACATAAACAAAATTCAAAGGGCCTGCGCAATTATGCAAATTAGAGGCTAGCACATAAAACAAGCACTGCAACATTGAAGAGAGGAGTACACAAACAACCCGCGCAATAGCATGGAGAAGAGAAAAGGCCATGGCATGGAGATTGGTAAAAGGTCTATGCATTTTCTTAATGGAGGGCTGCGTGGACACATTTACAGATGACTTGTGCAAGTTTAGCAAGAGCATCCCACACGCGGTGACTAGGGAGGAGGCTGTGAGCTTCCAAACTAATGCAATTGGAAGTTTTAGTGCCAACACACAAGGTATTGATGCAAGAATGGAGGCCTACGCAACTAAAGCAAGGTTATAAAACCAAATGCAGATTGGTAAAAGGTCTGCACAATGCATAATGAAGATGGTGTTGCACTGGAAAGTGAAGGAGGAGGCCAGTGAAATGAGCAAGGGGTAGACCAAAGGAAGATTGCACAGAGGTTACACAAGTAATTTAAAATCTTTAGAAACTTTTCAAGATAATACACTTGATAGGTGTAATTTCAAATTCCACAAGTTTTCAAATATTTTCTTGCTAGGGACTCCACAAAAAGTCTACGCAGGGCTTTAGGAAGGAGAATGCACAGGCAATATGTAAGAAATTTGTGCAGGGAGCATTAGACCAGGCATGTGCACTGTTGGGTAGAATGCATAGACCAAATGCTTTGTAAGGCCAATGAAAGTAGTTCAAGGAGCTGCGTGTACAAAGGGAACAAAGGCTATGCAAGTTTTTCACAGGGAAAGTTTAAAACATTTGTCCCACATTGGTGGGAAAACATAATTTGCATTCATTTTTATACTACAACACTTAGTGTATGAAATGAAGAAAGAGCTAGAGAAGCTCATGAGCATGCTCAATCGGTGCCATAGACTTGGTAAAAAAGACAGTAAGGTTTTGGCATGTAAGCAAGGTAAAAATTTAAAAAACTAAGAAACTTATTCCCACATTTGTGAGGAATGGGACTTTCAATATGTTTAAATGATGCAAGACACAATAAGTAATATGAAGAAGCAGCTGTAGGCTATGCATGCACATGTGGTAGGTGTATTGGGAAGCATGCCTAGAGGAAGAAGTACCCAATTTTGGTGGGACCCACGAGTGTGACATGGCAGATGGGTTGGCTAATAGGCTGCAGGTTTGGGCACAAATCTTGTGGCAAGCAGGATCAACAACCGACTTAATGGCTTAATGAGAAAGATGCATGAGATCTACCCACTAAGCCATTAATTTTGAGTGACATATGGTAGGGTGGACATGAGGTAGTGTAGAGGCAGCAAATTAGAGGATGCCACATGGCATAGGGCAGGTGACATGGCACCTAGTGGACACACAGAGCCAATCAAAGGGTGCCACGTGGTGTAATCTAGTGCACTGCAGATTACAATGGATTCATTTGAAATTTAAAATAATTTTATCTCAAAATAGAAAAGGTTAAAGAACTTGCATGTTGAACTGAATCCTAGGGTCCACTTAATGGCTTAATGATAAAGTCCTCAACATCTAACCATTAAGCCATTAAGGGAGAGTGGCATTTGTCCAAATCTAGTGCAGTGTGGGAGAAAAGGTTAAAATATGAAAATATTTAATTGAAAATCATCTCAACTCATTAGTTTGACTATTGAAAGGGAACAAATATTTCAGAAATTATTCAAGAAATATACACGGGAAGGGAAAGTCTTTTTAGTGATTTAGGGGGCAAAGTTTATCACAAGTATCAACTATCATATACTGCCGGAAAGGTCTCGAAATGAGAAATTTTTTTTTGCAGTCCATTTTGGTGTAGGATCAAATTAGTTTGAACAGAATGAAGAAACAATGACTCAAATTAAATTTTGGAAATACAAAGAAGACATTTGGGCAGATAAAATTAGATCTTTGAGCAGTTGTAAAAAGTTCATCTCAAGATATTTGGGAGAAGGGACAAGTGTTGAAGGGAGGGGGAATGTGATGGTTTTTGTCTTTCTACTTATGCATATTTCTTCCATTGTTACAGGGTTCCAAATTATGGTCTCTATAGTGAGTTGTAGAGTAGTGGCTCCAGGGATGTCTAGTTATTTCATGGTTCCATTAGGATATAGTTTGTTGGACTTTATTAGCTTTGTTATTAGATAAAATAGATGTTTTTCATATCTTTTTCATATTGTTAAAGTGGTAAATGTTGTAAATCAGATTGGTGTAGAAGAAAGATTCATCACACTTAATGCAAGTTTTATCAGATTCAAGTCTCTCCTCTGTGTTGTTCATTTGGATTATGAATTTTCTGATTCATTGCATGGATTCATCTATGCATATGTTATTAGTCCTTAGTTCTAATTCAGAATCAGATTAAATTAAGCTATGGATATGACACAAGTTTCATATGTTCTGCATAAGTATTTGTATAAGTAGTGTATGGTCTGAAATCATTTGTATTCATGGATTTGAGTCTTTGACAGTAGTTTTTTTTGTATGCTACTCCTGAACTAGAAGTATTTCCCAATGGACAAGGCACTGATTAGAAATAAATATATTCCTTGTTGATACATGACCAATCAATCTTGGCTATGTTCTACAAATTAAATTTAAACTCTCACATATATGAAGGTTTTATGTGGTTTGTTGTTGTACTAATCTCCTGCTCCACTTCAAGGTCGATGTTCAATGGGTGATTAGTCGGTTACCTAGTATCTCTCGGTCATGTTGAAGCCTTTGTGAGATTCATGTTGATTGATGCCAAACAGAGTAATGAAGGCATTGAAGGGTGTCCCCCCTTGGTTTTTTAGAACATAAAACATAGAAGGATAGATCCACATCCTTGTTAATTGGTCCTTTTCAGTCTTGGTTGAATACCGAGAGTTGGCTACTTTGTAAAATCTATCAGAAAGTGAAAAGGTTGTTGTTGTTTCTATTGTAACATAAAAAGAAACCAACATGATGTCTATTACAGGTAGGTGGTGTTTAAGAAACACCTTTTTTTTTGTGATAGTGACGTTTTGATGCCAATATTGAGAAATACTTTTTTGAGAGGAAAACCACCCTAGACAAGGAACCTAGTACAACTTGCTAGATGCAGACTAAACATGCTAGCAAAGATGCCCCCAGTGCAGAATGACTATTCCTAAGATGCAAATGTAGAAAAATCCCAGGCAAGGATATGAAATTTGTAAGGAATCACAGTAAAACAATAGCACAGGTATGATTGTAAAGGATTAGTATCAGCAATGCATTGATAGATTAAGCACATAGTACAAGTGACGCCAGTTTGCAAGGTTTTCACCACTCGGCAAAGATTTTTATTTTTTCTACCAAGATGCTTGTTTTCTAGGGTTTTTCCAAAGCACTTTTGTTAGGAATAATAAAAAATAGTATATAACAGGAAAGAATCCAAGTGTGAGTGCATGAAATGAATTTACCAAGTTCACCAAGAGAGATAAAGAGGAATTTATACAAAGTATCAAGCCAAAAGATCACCAAAATGATCCAAGAACCAAGACAAGAACACAAGGATTTGAAAGGGGAAAAACAAGAAAAACCCCTTGTGAAAAATATGAATATGGCACAAGGCCTAAAGAATGAGAGCAATAAGCTCAATACAATATTGAGAAAAAGATGAGAATGTGAGGAAAAGTGAGAAAAGAGAGAAGATTATTAGACAAGTGTGTGAGAGGCGTCTCTTAAATAGAGATGAGTGGAGGAGTTTGCATGTAACTCTCATCTTCTATGCATTGCACATTCACATTGTGTGTGTACTAAATGTGAGATTCCTCTTAAGGAGGAATATCTAATTTCCTTATTAAAAGAATTACAAAATTGTGACATGTCCTCCTACTTGGACTAGAGGACAAATACAAATTAGGATACCTTGGTTTATCCTTTAATTACATATTTTCAACCAAGGAAAGATTAAATTCTAACACCTACCTTTAATCCTTACTTGGTTACATCAAGGGGTATCAAACCCAAATTGTTACAATGAAATTCAAATTTCTCTCTAGAAAGAGGCTTTGTCAAAATATCTACAACTTGATCTTCACCCTTGCAATAGATTAGGGAAACTTTCTTTTCTTCAATTTTCTCTCTAATGAAGTGGTGGTGGAGAGAAATATGCTTTGACTTTTCATGGTAGACCGGATTCTTTTCCAAGTCTATTGCACTTTGATTATCACAATATAAAGGTGTAGGTTCTTGTTGAGGTAGACCCAAATCTTCAAGAATTATTCTAAGCCATAAGGCTTCCTTAGAGGCATTAGTACAACTTTTGTATTCAGCTTCAGTAGAGCATAGTGAAACAGATTGATCTTTTTTAATTTTCCAAGATATAGTACCTGAACCAAGAAAGAAACAATATCCAAAAGTAGATTTCCCATCATTGGGGTCTCCACCTAAATTTCAATCAGTAAAGCCTTTTAATGTAAAATCACAATTTACATCATAAAATAATCCTACATCAAGAGTACCTTTAATATATCTTAATATTCTCTTAGCAATTTTGAAGTGTGTTTTTTGAGGTTTGAACATAAATCTTGAAACTAAACCAACACTAAAAGATATATCAGGTCTAGTGAGAGTTACATAATTCAAATTTCCAACAAGTTGCCTATAAGGAGTAGCATCTATAAATGGAGATTCCATATCTATCATTAACTTAGATCCTAATTCACATGGAATTGAAACATGATTAGCATCATTCATATGAAATCTATCAAGAAGATCTTTAGCATATTTACTTTGAGAAATAAAAATACCCTTAGGGGTTTTCCAAATTTGCATTCCTAAGAAATAATGTAGAACTTTTGGTTAAGTTGAGACTTAATATCAGAAATTAAATGATTAGAACTTGAAATAAGAATCAAATCATCAACATAAAGAATGATAATAATAATGTCATATTCACTATGCTTGATATACAAGTTAGGATCATTTTTACTTCTAGAAAAACCTTGAGAAATAAAGAAAGCATTAATTTCATAATACCATTCCCTAGGAGATTGTTTTAAACCATAGATAGATTTCTTTAGTTTACATAAAAGATGTTCATTACCTTCTTTAATAAAACTAGGAGGTTGAGACATACATATTTCTTCATGCAAATCACCATTTAAAAAAGCACTTTTAACATCCATTTGGTGATTAGGCCAATTCATTTTAGTAGCTAAAGCAAGAACAACTTTAATAGTAGGCATTTTTGCAATAAGAGAAAAGGTCTCATTATAATATATTCCTTCAACTTGAGAGAAACCTCTTGCTACTAGTCTAGCTTTAATCTTACTAATTTCATTATTTGCATTCAACTTAGTATTATATAACCATATACATGAAACTAGATTTTTTCCATGAGGTAAAGTAACTAAATCCCAAGTATTATTAGAAATTAAACTATCATATTCTTCTTGCATAGCATTTTGCCAATGAGGTTTATTTTTAGCTTGAGAAAATTTTTGAGGATCTTTAGAATGCATAAGAGAATACATCAAAGAAAAATTGCAATAAATAAGTCTCCTAGGTTTAAGTCCACCCATTCTAGTAATGTAATCATCACCTTCATTAAGTAAATTTTTAAACCATTTAGGATTTCTCTTAGAAGTATTGGAAATATCACTATGAGGAGTAAATCCATAATTTTCATCATCACTATGAGGAGTAAATTCATCATTATCATCATGAACAACATTATCACCATAATGAGCAAACTTATCACTAAAAGGAGTAGAAATATTCTTACCATCATCATCATCATCTTTTTTAATACTAGTAAGAATAGAAATAGGTGCATTAGGAGAAGGGTTTAGAATAGGAGGTTGGTACTCCAAGGGATCAATAATACCCCCTTTAAATTCATCATATTTGACTTTGGAACAATCATGAACTTCATTTTCTGCAATAACAACATCTCTTTCAATATGTACCTTGTTAGTAATAGGATCATAAAATCTATAACCTTTAGTAGATTTGAATCATACCCCAAAAAAGTAAAGGAAGAAGATTTAGAATCAAGTTTATGCCTTTTTTGTTTAGGTGTGTGAACATAAGCAATAGATCCAAAAGAAAATTCAAATGTTGTAAATTTGGTTTCCTACCGGACCAAGCTTCCCCAGGAGTTATATTTTGCAAAGATTTAGTAGGAGTTCTATTAAGAATATTAATGTCACAAGTGATTCCTTCAGCTCAAAACTTGTAATGCATATCTTTAGCATGTAGCATACATCTATCCATTTCCACAATAGTTCTATGCTTCCTTTCTGCCACACCATTTTGTTGTGGTGTATAAGGAACAGTAAGCTGATGTTTTATACCAAAATATCTCAAGTAAGAACGAAAATCATTCTTAACATATTCAGTACCATTATCTGTTCTAAGTATTTTAAGTTTAGAACCAGATTGCCTTTCCACAAACATATGAAATTCATAAAATGTGTCAAGTACTTGATCTTTAGTGTGCAAAAGATAAATCTAAATTCTTCTAGTAAAATCATCCACAAAGGTTAGAGCATACTTTAAACCTTGTATGGATATGTTCTCCATTGGACCCAAAATATTACTATGAATAAGATGTAACTTATGATATGGCCTCCATGAAGTACCATGAGGAAAGGGTTCCCTTTTCATTTTGCTGCTCATGCACCCTGTGCATGTAATTTTAGATGGAATAATATGAGGTAAACCTTCAACCATGTTAGATTTTTGCATCAAAGTAATACAATCAGAATTCAAATGGCCAAGCCTTTCATGCCATACATTAAAATCAATATTAAAATTCAAAGAGTAGCTTGAAGAGGCAAACTCATAAAATTTAAACAAGTTATCATGATCCATCTTAACATTAGCAACAACATGATCAGCATTAGGATCAATAATATAGCACATATCCTTATAAAATTCAACTTTATAATCTTGACATAATTGAGAAACTGAAAGAAGATTAGACTTCAATTCAGGAACATAAAGAACATTGTGTAACTTTCCATTTGGAACATTAACATCACCAAAACCATCAAATTTGCAACTATGATAATTAGCTAATTGAATAGGAATATTAGTAGTATCAGGTTGCAAAGAATCAAATACTTCTCTATGAGATGTAACATGATGAGAAGCACCACTATCAATAATCCATTCTAATGCATGAGAAGCTCTATAACAAGCAGTAAAAGCATGACGAGATTGATTACCTTGAGATTTGAAGTTATTTTGATTACTGTTATTGATGGGCTTCTTATCATTTTGCTTTTTAAAACAAACATTGGTTAGGTGACCATCTTTACCACAATAAGTACAATGTGGTTTCCTATTTTTAGGATTGTTGTAATTATTGTTATTACTATTGTATGATGGCCTATAATTAGACATATTGTTTGAATAATTATTATTATGATTATTGTTATTTGAATAACAATTATTATGATGATTATTGTTACAATAATCATTGTTATTATTGCAATAATTATTGTTATGATGATTATTATTAGAAGTATGAGATTTATTATTTTGATTTTGAGCTTTAGAAACAAAAGCATGTTCAAAAGACTTAATAGTACCAAATTGCAATAATTTTGCTTCCTCTTGACGTAACAAATTTTGAAAGATAGCATAAGTTAAATGAGGAGCTAAAGTAGGAATCACAAGCTAAGGATGAATATTAGTGATAAATTGTTGAAACTCTTTAGGAAGGAATTTATTAAGAATAATAGTAATTAATTTAATATTACTTAAACTAACATTAACACCACTTAGTTGAGTTTTAATTGCATCAAACTTGAGTAAAAATTCATCCATATTTTTACAATCATTATACCTTCAGTCCTTCAAGTTGTCTTGGAGTTGAATCTTATGGGATTCAGATGAGTTGTCATATGTCTGTTGCAAAATGGCCCATGCTTCATGAGCTTTGGTACAATGTCCAATTAGGACATAAAGATCATGAACTATGGAGAGACCAATCAAACCAAGAGCTTCTTCATTTTTTATTTTCCATGCATCTTTTTCTACTTGTGAAGCAGAAGCAGCTGGTTCAATAGAAGAATCTGTAGCAAATTCAAGTAAATGTTTAAACTGGAAGAGAAATGAAACATGAGTTTTCCATTGATGATAGTTAGAGCTATTGAGTTTAATTTCTGAAATTAGAGTAGACATGATTAATAATCACATTAAATTAAACAAAGTGAATAAAATGAATATATAATGATCAAGATTTAAAAAAATTGACTTTAATGAAACTTAAGATAGAATGGTTAAAAAATGATAATTAAAAAAAATTAAATTATAATTTAAATGGTGAAAAACAATTTAATTACCATTGAGTAACGAAATAACAATTGAAATAAGTTGAATTGATCTAAAGAACTTAAGAATGAAATGATAAGAATTAAAATTGAGCAGGATAAATGTCTGAGCAATTAAACTTTTATATTAAAATAAAGATTTGACCATTTTTTTTTTTAAAAGAAGAGTCAAAGTGAATTTCAAATTACAACTAAAATTATAGAAAAATCATAGAATATGAATATGTAGAATGAATGAAACTGTAGAAGGAATAAAATTCTACCAATGCTAATATTATAATAAAAAAACAAAAGACAAAACTCCAACTAATGAAGTCTGCACTGGAAGAGATAACCAGAGAATGGTTTAACAACTCTATATTTTCAGAAGAAATGGTTGACTGCAGGAAGAGGAAGGGAATAGCCTATGCAACCTCTAGTTTTATATGGAATAGCCTGCACAACCTTTAGATTTCTATAAAACTGAAGATGGTCTATATATAATGAAATGTTGCGCAATGGAGGAGAACTGCTGCTGTGAAGAGTAATGATGCGCAATGAAACTAATTTGCATAATGAAGGGTTATATAAAATAAATGGATATGGTGCTCTAAGTAAGTGAAAGGCTGGTGTTGGCAGATGTTGTAGGAAATAGCGCAGGCAAGGAGGAATATTGCTACGCTATATAAAAAAAAGGATTAAACCAGATATGTTGCGCTATATATATAGATATGTTGCGCAATACAATAAGATAAGTCTGCGTAATGCTTATTAGATTCAGATGTAAGGTCTTACACTTCTGAATATAATAGATTATAAGTTTGTGTGATATATGGAGGAAGCTGCGAGGGGAGCAAAGCTATTAAGGTAAGTGTAATGAGCTACGAAAGGATCAGAAATAATAATGCAATATAAAATAACAGTGTTGTAATATAATATAACAATAAACAATGTTGTTGTGTGAGGTATGAAGACAAGGTAAGAATAAATGTTTAAATGATATACTAGGCTACTCAACAAAGTCACAAAATCCTGCGAGAAGACAATAGACAGAGATAATTATATAAATTAGATGATGCAAAAAAACATTAGCAGAGATAAAGAATCAGAGATAATAACAAAATATAAATAAATAAAATAAAATGTGAGCAGGAAAGATGTTAGATATATAGATTAAAATATTGATTTAGAGCTAAAAGTTAGAATGCTAAAATGTAGAATAAGAAAACTATAAATCCCTTGCGGTTTCCCGACAGAGGGTATGTTAGATCTTTAAAAACTTGAAAAAGAGATGAAAAAACTTAGATCTGGCGGCAAGCCATCCAGAACAAGTTAGATTTAAAAGAAATAATGAAGTAAGATGTTAGATTTGCAAAAAATAATAAATTGAAACCTGCAAAAAATGGTTAGATAACAAAAAATACTTTCTCCTTCACAAATAAAATATCCTTCAAATTTCCCTACATGCAATACTCAACAAACAAGGATTAAACCTGCTCTAATACCATATTAGGAATAATAAAAAAATAATAGAGCAAAGAAAAGAATCTAAGTGTGAGTGCATGAAAGGAATTTACCAAGTTCACCATGAGAGATAGAGAGGAATTGCTACAAAGTATCAAGCCAAAAGATCACCAAAATGCTCCAAGAACCAAGACAAGAACACAAGGATTTGAAAGGGGAAAAATAAAAAAAACCTCTTGTAAAAAATATGAACATGACACAGGGCCTAAAGAATGAGAGAAATAAGCTCAATACAATATTGAGAGAAAGATGAGAATGTGAGGAGAAGTGAGAAAAGAGAGAAGATTATTAGACAAGTGTGTGAGAGGCATCTCGTAAATAGAGATGAGTGGAGGAGTTTGCATGTAACTCCCATCTTCTATGCATGCCACATTCACATTGTGTGTATTCCAAATGTGAGATTCCTCTTAAGGAGGAATATCTAATTTCCTTATTAAAGGAATTACAAAATTGTGACATGTCCTCCTACTTGGACTAGAGGACAAATACAAATAAGGATACCTTGGTTTATCCTTTAATTACATATTTTGAACCAAGGAAAGATTAAATTCTAACAAATTTTCTCTTTTTCAATTTTTTTTTTCTTTTTTATTTTTTTTGTTAGTATCAAGGCACCTATTTACCAGGTTTTCACCAAGGATACCTTTTTTCAGGACTTTTTCAACTATTTTTGGATTTCTTCAGGAATAATTTTATGATTTTTTTGGTATTTTCTAAAACTATTTCCACTGCACAACTCTGTCAGCTAGAGATCAAGCGTAGAACCACTTCAAATGTAGAGTATTGATGGGATCAAGAAGAACATCTCCCTCAGGTGTAGCTAACTGATAAGCTCTAGTCCAAAAAGTTGCAGTAATAACATAAGGCCCTAGCCAGTTGGGTTCAAACTTTCATTTTTGTTCTCTATTGGGCTGGTTTTTATGATGCTCTTTGAGAATAAGATCTCCCACTTGAAATTGTCATGGTTTAACCTTCTTATTGTACCCTTTCGACATTCATTTATGATACACTTTGAGATAATCGAACACTTGTTTCCTGCACTCATCTAGTTGTTCTAGTGCATGAACCTTATCAATGCGGTATTGTTCATCAGTAAAAAGACCTTGGAGAGATGCTCGCAAAGATGGAATTTCTAATTCAATGTGTAGCATTGCTTTTGCACCATAGAATAGAGAAAATGGCATAGCTCCTTTTGGTGTTAAGATACTTGTTTTGTAGGCCCATAATGTCAGATTTAGTTGCAAATGTTAGTCTCTGCTAGACTTAATCACACTTCTATGTAGAATTTTCAAGATGTTCTTGTTTGAAGCCTTAGCACTTCCATTAACTTGAGGATAATAGATTGAAGAACAATGTTGAGTGATATGAAACTGTGTATAAAGGTCCTCGACATCTTGGTTTTTGAACTAACCCCATTGTCTGTTACAATACATGAGGCTATCTCATACCTACAAATGATGTAGTTCAAGATAAACATAGCAACCTATTTGCAAGTGGATTTGATTAGCGGCACGGCCTCGACCCACTTAGTGAAATACTCAGTGGTTATAATTATGTAATTATGTCCACTTGAAGAATTAGGATAGATCTGTCCAACAAGATCAAAGGCCCATTACTAGAATGGCCAATGTGTTATAAAAGGTATAAGTTATCTGGCTGGAGCATGGATAAGGTTTCCATGTGTTTGACATTTGTGACATGTTTTAGAAAAATGAACATCTTTTTCCTTTTTAGACTAGTAGTAGCCAACTCTTAATACTTTCTTAGCTAATGAAAAGAAATTTGAGTGTGATCTACATACACCTTCATGAAGCTCTTTTAATCCGTGGTCTAAATCTTCTTGTTCTAAACACCTAAGAAGTGTACAGTCAATACCTTGTCTATACAAGTTAGTAGTTATGAGGACAAAATGCGATGTTGTCCTAATTAAAGCTTGTTTTTCATTCCTGGATAAGTCATTAGGTAAGTTTTGATCAGTAAGATAAGCAATTATTTTGGTATATCAGGATTGGTCTTGGGAATTTAAAGCACAAATTACTTGGGATTCAAGTGTATCAAAGGCTATAAAGGACAACTCTTCCACCAAGAATTCATAGAAGAATTAGTGTTCCTATAGTTGTTACATGGATGCTAGTGTAGCCATAGCATGGTTGGAAATACAATACTGAAAAAGCAAGATACTAAGAGGGGGGGTGAATAAGATCTTGAACTTTAATCACTTTAAAATAAACTGATCCACACTCATATAAATATCTAAACAATCTAACATCTAGTAGCATCCATGATAGTAAATGAATAACACAATACACAAAATTTGGTAAACCAGAAACCCAAATAGGTAAAATTGGGGTGGGGATGACACCCACAAATTCTTCACTACTACAACAATAAAGTGTGCCTATTAGGGCTACAAGAGATTGATTACAATATGCAATCTACCTAGTTAAAGGTCTGTCCAGTTAAGAGCTTTAGATCATTACAATCTACCTTGTGAAATGATTTCAACTTACAGTAAAGTAAGCACTCTGCTAAGAGATTTAGATAGGTCTACTAGAACCACTCTGTTAAGAGATTTCACCTGATACACTTGTTAGAATACATCTCAAGATATGATCCTTCAATATGCACTCTAATGCTTATAACAGATCTCCTCTTTATGATACCTTTTCTGATCTTTTAATCTGATATGTCCTTACTCTGCTTCTCACTGCTCTTGTACTCTGATAGATCTATGCTTCTTATCAAAACCACTCTTCACACATCTCTCATGTATGTATGCACCTTCTCTCTATTCTCTCGAATCTCTCACACACAATTAGGGTAGAAAGCAATCTTATTATACTCTTTGAATCTGACAAATAGATCTAGATCAACGATAAAAAATAAAACGTATGCCTCCTAGGCATTCTAATTTTATGATTGGCTTCATGCCACACATAGGATAAAACAATTAAATACATAATTAAATTCATAGAGAATATTAAATGCTCCACATATGTTGGCCCAAAACACCCATAAGTTGGCACAAACATATTACCTTAAGGTTTTTGTCATATCTGACATGTATGCAAAATTGTCTTGCTTAGCACTTAAGTCTCTGGCGCTCGACACTAAATTGTCAGATAGCTTGGCATCTATGATCTGTTCTACTCAGCAACGAATTTCCAGGTAGCTCGGTCTATACTATTTTATCTCGACCATAGTGGTAGCCGACCAAAACTGCCTGAATAAATGACTAAGTGTGGACACTAAATGATCAACAAAAACTTAAAGAATACCAATCTCCCTCTTTGATATTTAGTGGCAAAAACACTTATCATCTCTTTTACATCCAAAAAACTACCTAAGTACATATAGTACTCCCACTTTGATTATTCTTCATACTTATAGATTATCTACATAGTATACATGCCTTCAAAATATATTATACCTTTGACATATTTGTTCCTTCTTTTCCTGATTCCTGCTTGGTTTTGTCACTCATTACTGGTGGGGTTAGGTTATACTTATCCAAAAACTATTTATGAAGTTGTAGAATCAATGAAAATGAAGTGTCCCAACTATCTTTAACAAACTTCATAACTTCCAACTTAACTTCTAGTTTAGCTGCAAGAATTACCAAACTTTTTTCAATAAAGAGATGAGAGTCTCTCTTTATCTGTTCTCTGGCAGCTATGAGTTCTTTCTACATAATCTCCAGATGAGGTATCAGATTAGCCTGAATCGTAATCAATTTTCCCTGATTTGACCATCTTCAGCCATAAGCTCATCTAACCTCCTCTGAGTATGAGTCAACTTATTGAAATGAATTGAGCTAGAGCTAGCCTCCATGCTCAGTGAACTTGCAGTTGACTTAATATCCAGTTGCAATTTCTCTTGATTAACTGTTGATTTTCTTTGGTGAAGAAAGATTCATCACATAGTCTTTTGTACAAAGAAAATACATTGTTTGCAACTCCTAGAATTTCAATGTGAGAAGAAATTTCAACCTGTTGTGTAGCTATCTTTTCAGATACCTTTTCCAGTATTTTGTTCTGAACTTTCTCTCAGACCATTGCATTAGTTTGTCATTTGCCTCTATATTATTATCAGTCACCTTTTGTACAATATGAACTAGTTGTTCTAGTATAGGTGCCTGGTCATTTACATCATTCATATCAAAGTAATTTACAAAAATATCTTTAATGTCATGCAGAACTTGCTTCTGCTTTCATTCTCTCTTCATTTCTTCCTGTCTCTTCTTCCTCTTCAAAATTTATTGAAGGGTATGAATCTTCTCGTATGAAAATTTATCAGGATCCCATTTAGGAATCACAATTACTTCATCTAATGTGACATTTAGTCTTGGTGACTTCTTCTTATGTAGCTTCCTCCTTTTGGGCTCAAGTGAGCTGTCAACCAGCTCAGTTTCAATAATTTCCTTTCCTTTGTCAGTAAGTAATTCAGTTGCTGACTTCATCTTAATCAAGATTTCCTGCTGGTTAGGTACATTCCCCATTTTGGGTCCAGTGGGGGTAGATTAAGTAGAGTGTGGTAGGTTTACCAACACTTTTATAGCCTCTTTCTCTTTAGGCTTGTCTCCAATTGCTTCCATTTTGTCTCCACTGTTTAATAATGTCTGAGCAACCTCTATAATAGGTGGATTTTCAGTATTTATCTCTTGATCTTCTGGTTTCTCTTTCTTGGATCCTTCTTCTTCATTTTTCTCTTCATCGACCTTAGTAGCCTTGATAGGCAATTCAATAGTTGTGTCTTCCGGCTCATCCTGATCCTCGGCATCCACATTGCTAACATTGTCCAGTGTGGTGTCGATGGGACTATCCATTGTTAAGTCTGTAACTTGCTCATCACCTATTTCCTTTTGTGTTTTAGTTTCTATTTCTGTTTGATCAGTGGTGATTTTCTCAGAAGTTCCTTCATCTATTTTATTCTCTTTTGGAACTACCAACCCAAACATCTCTTTCCAAATTTGAGTACTTTGTTTTACTACTCCTTCAATATCATTCTTCAAAATAGCATAAGCTCTATATTTGGGTACAAACTTCTTCTTATATTGATCAACAAACTTTTCTTTCTGTTTCTTTGTCAATTGTGGGACGACTCTATCCAAAGTTGCTTCCCTAATTTGCCTTTTAGTCATCAATGCAAATTCCCATTTACTAGATAAGAAATCATAAAGTTCTATAGGGACATTGTCTCCTATCTCTATAGGTGTCAATTTGAATGTACTCATCATGTCTAATAGAGCTTCTTGTAACTTGACCTTATTCTCTATGCTTTGCTTTTCATATTTGATAAATTTAAATCCAAATAACCCAGTTGAACTTCTAATGTTCTTGCATACCTCATCAATGTCTATAGGATGTTTGAATGATGTTGTAGGTATGTTTCTCGGCACATCAGTGTTTGTTTCCTCATCTTCTTCATCACTCAAGATTAGTCTCCTTTTTCTTGGTTTCTTGGCATAACTACTCGACACTGCATTGGTCTTGACTTGTTTCTTTTTCCCTGAGCTGCTCTTGATAGCATTCTTCCTTGTGTAAAATGATGTTCTCACCATAGGAGGTGAAATAGCTGATTCCCTGGTCATTGGTCTATTTAAAACAGGAAGGGTAGCCTGAGGTTTAACTTTGCTTGCTTTGGTTGCCTTGGAAACCATTGGTTGTTTCCCTTTCCCTTTAACAACTACATCCTCTTTAAATTCAACTTCTTCTTCTTTTTCTTCACTAGGTATGTCTTCTCCTTGTCCAATAGATAATTATAGAGGAGCATCCTCTGCTTCCTCATCACTTGCAATGCCAACCGTCTTTTTCAAATTCTTGACAATCTTTTTCCTCTTTCTTTCCATGGTGCCAGCCTTTAGGTCCATTGAAATTTTGGCCTTAACTTCTTCATAATTACCAAAATGTTTAGCAGTGCTATAAATTTCCTCTGCTAGGAGTGCTATGATTGTTGTAGATGTTTCATATATGTTTAATTCATAAGGTAATGGCCTTAGCCATGATACCCTAGGTGTTAGAATACTTCAGGGATAACTGAGAGGGGGGGGGGGGGGGAATCAGTTATCAGCAACTTTAAATCTATTGTACTTATNAACTGAGAGGGGGGGGGGGGGTGAATCAGTTATCAGCAACTTTAAATCTATTGTACTTATTAATCCAGACTGATATAAATTAAATGCACATTTAGATAACACATTACACAACACATCAATTTGGTTACGGGGAAACCAAATGGTTAAAACCCCGGTGGGAATTAGCACCCAAAAAGAACTATACTATTTATAGTAATCCCTATTAAAAGATCTTTCAACCATGTTAGGAGTTGTTCATTACAATGCAGTAGTATAGTGAACTGGTTAAAGGTTGGACCCTATTAGGAGTCTTTTACAATAACCATGTTAGGGGTGGAGGACTCACTGTCCAAGTGGTGAAGGCTACAACCTTCTGGATATTTGATACACACTATATCAACAAGATGAACTGTTGCTTGTGACACTGCTTGTCAGATCAGTTCCTTTTGTGTGCTGATGCTTTAACCTCTTGTAAAGCACTATAAAAATCTTATCTATATTCTGAAAGCTTCTACTTCAATATCTATATTATCAACATATGATAAATATAGCTCTGCTGCTTTACCATTCTGCTCTGCTTTTCTTATCTCTAGCTTTCACAACTCTTCTTATCACAAATGACCTTCTATAAGTACATACACCAATTATGAGATCATGGGACCTGTTAGACAACTCTTCATAACATCCTTGTTGGCTCTACTAAATGCGCAAGCATAATTACAACCGTGCAAGTACTAACTAAATAAGCGCGTCACTTCACTAAGTCAGCTTCACCAATTTAACCATAACTTTGTAATCTTATTGAAATATGTTTGGCGCCTTTAGATTAATATCAAAAACTCATAACTCATCATGAATATACACACACATATCTTTAAGATAGGCGCAACTCAATAAACATGTTACATACATCGACCTTAAACCGTTATTCCTCCAGAACTGTAACCGTCAATAACAGAATTATATATCTTTACTAAAACATCATATCTAATTTTGCATGTATGAAAATAGCATAATAAACATGTCAACAACATGTATCTATCCACACAAGTCTTCATGTCATCATATGCATAAGTACTTACAGAAGTACTGATGTGTATTATATGTTGTCATCAATGACAAACATACAATCAATCAACTATTCAGAATCAAATATCCAACAATCTCCCCCTTTGGCATTGATGGAAACATATGCTAAAAACAACTTCTATTCATGGTGTCTTCTTTCTTTTACAATCTTCTCAATATCCTCATCAAATATTCATCAACACTGCTACAGTTACATAGACTGTGTTTTATCTGTATACTCCCCCAGAGTATAAGCTCCTTGTATGTGTTCCTTGTTTTGCTCTTTGTTTGTGTTCCTTGTTTTTAGTACATACTCCCCCATTGACATCAATGGAAAAGGGTGCCATAAACCATTATGCACAGGTACTACTCCAGAAGTAGAGTAGTCAACCATTCTTCAGTCACACAGGACTGATGTACTAAATACTTTCTCTAATTAGATTTAGGAGAGGGAATGACTCCCAACTTCTCCCTTAGATACTCAAAAGTATATTTTGCTAAAGGCTTCGTGAAAATGTCTATCAACTGATCTTTTGTGCTTACATAGTCCAATGTCACTTCCTTGTCTGCAAATTTTTCTCTCAAAAAATGGTACTTGATCTCTATGTGTTTTGTCTTTGCGTGCATCACAGGGTTTTTAGACATGTTAATAGTACTGGTGTTATCACAATGAATAACAATAGGATAGTCAACCTGAATACCAAAGTCTTTA
>MU227713.1:4069282-4099324 GCA_018584345.1 Thuja plicata | reverse complement strand
GCAATGCTTGGTAGGTCTCTAACTGCCTTGACATTACTGATCTTTACTATATTGTCAAAATTGATATGACATAGTCTCTTGTGCCATAACCAACTGTCATCTACTTTTGCAACAAAGCAACTTACATATGAATTGAGCTGAAAAACATTACCATTTGTTTTAGAACCTGATACAATCATGTCTCCATCCTTGTTCCTAATAATGCACTTGTTGTCCTTGAACTCCAAATGATATCCTTTGTCAAGTAGCTGTCCAACACTTAGTAGATTATGATGTAATCCATCAACATATAGAACATCATCTATCTTGTTCTTTCCATCCAAGGTGATGGATCCTCTGCCTATGATAGGTTTAGGAGTGTTATCTCCAAATCTAACCATACCACCTTTGTATTTGTCTAGATGAACAAATCTATTTTTTGTCACCTGTCATGTAATGCAAGCATTCACTATCAATGATCCAATTATTTCTGACATCTGCTTTGGAAATTAAGGCTAATTCATGATCATCTTCTTTATTTGTAATGTCCATATCTTCGAGAAACCTTTCCATGTCTTTGAGGGCAACGAATCCAATTTCATCTTCTCCTGAATCTTCGGCATGGTAACATTCCTTCCTATATTTAGGTTTGTAATCAGATCTAAACTTCTTGACTCTTGTGGGACACTTAGATGCAAAGTGACCAATCTTATTGCATGAAAAATACTTGAATGGAAGCTATCCTTCATATTTACCTTTTCCTTTCTTCTCTCTTCTAGCAATCATAGCTATGATTTCTTCAAGTTCTTCATCAACTTCTTGTTCCCCATCATGATTGGATGTGTGTAAATATTTCTTACCATGGACTATGGCTTTGAAGGTTGTTTCATTCTTTCATTTAGTCTTCAATCTAGATATCTCAAATGGAGATATTTTGCTGATCAAGGTCTCTCTCTTGAATTTTTGTGAGAATTGCATAGTTTCCTCTAGAATACTGATCTTGTTTTCATAGTCTGATGTCAAAGTAGTTAACAACTTATCCATTATATCTTCTTCAGATATTTCACCACCATTGTTCCTGATTCCGGATACTGCTTCATTTATCCTTTGATTGTAAGCTCTAATGTTCTCTTTAGGAAACATCTCAAGGCTATTGTATTTCTTCTTCCATGTCTTCCTGTGTGCATTCTTTTCTTGAACATCTCCTTCAAACATGTCTTCCAAATACTTCCATATGGTATATGCTTTGTCAATCTTCTTGATTTCTGAAAATTCATTGTCAGATAAGGTGTTGATTAGGGCTTCTTTGGTAATAGCATTATTGGTAAATGTTTCCTTTTTTCTATTAGTAGCATCATCCTTTGCAAGGTCTTTTAAAGATGGAATATTAACTTCTTGTGTAGCAATCTCAAAAATCTCAAAGCCAACACATTGTAGATGTGTTATCATTTTGTTCTTCCAATCCAGATAGTTCTCTCCATCGAACTTAGGAATCTCTTTTCTGAAGTATGCCATCTGATCTACCTTAATTTTTTAGGCTTTCTCTCCAAGGCACTTGGCTCTGATACCAATTGTTAGAATACTTCAGGGATAACTGAGAGGGGGGGGTGAATCAGTTATCAGCAACTTTAAATCTTTTGTACTTATTAATCCAAACTGATATAAATTAAATGCACATTCAGATAACACATTACACAACACATCAATTTGGTTTTGGGGAAACCAAACAGTAAAAACCCCGGTGGGAATTAGCACCCACAAAGAACTATACTGTTTATAGTAATCCTTGTTAAAGGATCTTTCAACCCTGTTAGGAGTTGTTCATTACAATGTTGTAGTATAGTGACCTAGTTAAGGGTCAGACCCTGTTAGTAGTCTTTTACAATAACCCTGTTAGGGGTGGAGGACTCACTGTCCAAGGACTCACTGTCCAAGTGGCGAAGGCTACAACCTTCTGGATATTTGATACACACTGTATCAACAAGATGAACTGTTGCTTGTGACACTGCTTGTCAGATCAGTTCCTTTTGTGCACCAATTCTTTAACCTCTTGTAAAGCACTATAAAAATCTTATCTGTATTCTAAAAGCTTCTACTTTAATATCTATATTATCAACATATGATAAATATAGCTCTACTGCTTTAACATTCTACTCTACTTTTCTTATCTTTGGCTTTCACAACTCTTCTTATCACAAATGACCTTCTATAAGTACATACACCAATTATGAGATCATGGGACCTGTTAGAAAACTCTTCATAACATCCTTGTTGGCTCTACTAAATGTGCAAGCATAATTACAACCGTACATGTACGAACAGAATAGGCGCATCGCTTCACTAACTTGGCTTCACCAATTTAACCATAACTTTGTAATCTTATTGAAATACGTTTGGCACCTTTAGATTAATATCAACAACTCATAACTCATCATGAATATACACATGCATATCCTAAAGATAGGCGTAACTCAATAAACACGTTACATATGTCGGCCTTAAATCATTATGCCTCCATAACTGTAACCATCAATAATAGAATTACATATCTTTACTAAAACATCATATCTGAGTCTGCGTGTATGAACATAGCATAATAAACATGTCAACAACATGCATCTATCCATGCAAGTCTTCATGTCATCATATGTATAAGTACTTACAGAAGTGCTACTGTGTATTATATGTTGTCATCAAGGACAAACATACAATCAATCAACTGTTCAGAATCAAATCTCCAACACTAGGTACTATAGCCTGAACATAAGTGTAATCTATGTAAACTAGAAAACGCACATTCTCATAATGTTGTTCCACTAGTGAACTAGCAATTTTGCTTCTCAGTATCATACTTTTCTTGAACTCCACAAAGTATGTTCCCATCACATTATCAAAATTATCACCTAACTGTTGAATCAGTATATTTATCTACTAGGTGATAGGTCTATCTATTTTCCATACTATGTTTCCATAGGTAGGAAAAGTCTTTTGAACATAGAAAAATATGCATACAAGCAAGGATCCAAACTTACACACAAAATTCTTTAATTTCCTAATTGATGCAAGGTTCTTGGTAAGCTGTGTTAGCTATAGCTTGGCCAGGTCATATGTATGATCCTTCTTGATGATCTTCCATGCTTTCTCTACTGTAATGCAAGACACGCTGTCCAGTCAGTTTGACTGATAGAACTTGTGAGCTATAACCCTCACATGAAAATCAAGTTCTAGGTCTTAGATGGTGGAAATATTCATTCCTCTCTTGTTCCATACAGCTTTAGTGACCTTCTCTATGTCTTCTTTACTCTATCATTTCATGGTCCTTTTCCTATTGATTGTAGGGTAACTAGTTACATGACATATGATATCCTTGGTAATATTTATTGGTCCATTCTCCAACCAAATGCTCATATCATGTACCCTGCTAAGAACAATTTTGATCCTTTCTTTCCTGAAATTCCTCAGAAACTCTAGGGCTCAAGTTAACCCTTGCTCAACTAAATGATTGTGTTCAAGTTTTAGGGCTCCATCTATATATAGTTTCCCATAGGATTCCCTCAGCTCGTGGTCTCCAAATTCACTAATTTTACACATGTAACAATCCCTAATGTCATGAATCATGAGTACCTTCAAAGGGATCAAAGATAGGGCTCCAGTCAGATCACCTTTGATCGTACTCTCAGAAATAGCTTAAAAGTTGGGAGGTGCACAAGGGTCACTCCTCACCAATTGAACTTCTAAAAATCCCTTCTCCATTCCCTTAACTGGTGTAGACAAACTAGCAGCCATGATTTCAAGAAAAAGGGTTTCAAAGATGAAATAGAGTACATCGACAACTTTCAAAATTAGCACTTTTGCTAAATAGCCGGTGACACGCTATAGAATTCTTCAAAAATCTCTGTTGAAATCAAGTTCGGCAATGCTTCAACACTACCAAAAATCTCAAATCGTAAGGTGAAATGAATCATGAATGGTTCATCCCTTTATAGGCTTCGAGGTAGGTTTGTAATAAATGTTCTATCCATTGGAGTTAGTGTAAAACAACTGTCCTCGGCCGACTTCTACAATCTCTTGGTCGCAACCCAAACTAACTTAGCACATATGCCAATGATCTCAGTCTTAGTATATAATACTGATGCTCGGTACCTCTACTACTTAACTGACTTTGCTCAGTACTTTATCTTTACAATATGTCTTGATGCATCTTATCATATGCAGATATAGACTTTAGTACAATATATGTTAGGAACTGATGTAAGATATGAAATTTAAATATAGTTCCTTACGTTCCTCTTCTTCTAAGTTTGATATTGTGTGATCACTTGATCTATTGGATTGGGTGACCTCAACTTTTATAGATTCACTACTCGTCGGCTATGTTTTCCTTACCCATGTCTGGTTCATCTATGTTCTAATTTCCTCAACAGTGGGATTAGGTACTCTTGTCTTGCACTCTCTCTTAGTATGACAAATTTTCAAACAACTAAAACAAACTAGGCTTCCATTCATCCAACTCTTAGATCTTCCTCTGAAATGTGTCTTTATGCAGTCTTCAAGTGCATGTCCATACTCTTCACAGTAATGATAACTTTTCCTTGTGTTATAATCCCAATTGTAAGTGTTGCCTTTTCTTGGTGCTTTTGCTTGCGTCTTTGATGTCCATTGTTGTTTAGCATTAGATCTGTAATCTTGTGCCTTATGTCCAAATTTTTGACAATTGTAACAATATACATTGATTCTTGATGAGGGAGGTGCATCATTAGCCTTGGCCCAACATTCATGTGCTTTATGTCCAAATTTCTTACAGTTAAAGAAGTAACCATTGAACTTAGCTTTAGAATTGGACTTACCATTCTTTCTTCTGCAAATGTTTGCAGTGTGTCCTGGTTTTCCACAGTGGTGGCATATAAGTTTTTTGCTCTTTGTCTTTGCATTCCTCTTTTCACCAGTCTTTGATGATTCACCTTTCTCAATAGATGTCTTTGGTTCAGTGTGACCTAATCCAGAAGAATATTTTGGTCTTCTTGATGTTTCCATCATATTCTCAAAATGAGACAAAGCTTCATTAGGTTTATTCAACCTTTCATTCAGTTCTTTCTCATATCTCAAATCATCTTTCAAATAATTGTTCTCAGTTCTCAGATTCACAATTTCCATGTCTTTCCTACTGATCTCCTGATTTGCAAGTAGCAGTTGATTTTCCATGTCAACCTGATTGATTGTCATCATTTACACATCATGTGTCCTTTCATCAAGTCTGACAGTTATCACTCTTTTATCTTCTTCTACCATATCTTTTTCATCTTCAGCTTTCTTCTTTTGTTCCACTACTTCACATATTCTTACTGTCTGCATTTCTTGTTCTCTATTTAGGTTCCTGAATTCTTCACACAGTACATTGTTCTTTTCCAGTAGATTTGCAATTGCTACATCGCTCTCAGTAGAATCTTCATTCTGAAATAGATTTGCAGTGTCTTCTTCCTAATAATGAGTATCATTCATTTTTTTGGCCAAATATTTCCTGGATATCAATGACTTCCTCAACTGCTGTCTAGCCGTCTCAAGCTGATGTAATTCTAACTCAATTTCTATCTTTTGATTCTCAATGACTTTACCCAATTTGTAAATCTCCATCTCCAAATCTATACTCTCAAGCTGATTAAACATTTTGTAGGAGAATGAAGCTCTGATACCAATTGTTGGAATTATAATATTGGGAAAGAAAGATACTGAGAGGGGGGGGGTGAATTAGATCTTGAACTTTAATCACTTTAAAACAAACTTATCCACATTCATATAAATATGTAAACAATATAACATCTAGTAGCATCCATGACAACAAATAAATGACACAATACACAAAATTTGGTAACCCAGAAACCCAAATAGGTAAAACTTGGGTGGGGATGACACCCACAAATTATTCACTACTCCAGCAATGAAGTGTGCCTATTAGGGCTGCAAGAGTTTTATTACAATATGTAATCTACCTGGTTAAAGGTCTTCATGGTTAAGAGCTTTAGATCATTACAATCTACCTTGTGACTAGATTTCAACTTACAGTAAAGTAAGCACTCTGCTAAGAGATTTAGAAAGGTATGCTAGAACCACTCTGTTAAGAGATTTCACCTGATACACTTGTTAGAATGTCTCAAGATATGATCCTTCAATATGCACTCTGATACTGATAATAGATCTCCTCTTTATGATACCTTTTCTAATCTTCTAATCTGATATGTCCTTACTCTGCTGCTCACTGCTCTTTTACTCTGCTAGATCTACGCTTCTTATCAAAACAACTCTTCACACATCTCTCATGTATGTATACAGATTCTCTCTATGCTCTCCAATTTCTCACACACAATTAGGGTAGGAAACAATCTTATTATACTCTTTGAATCTAGCAAATAGATCTAGATCAACGATAAAAAATAAAACTTATGCCTCCTAGGCATTCTAATTTTCTGATTGGCTTCATGCCATGGATAGGATAAAAAAATTAAATGCGTAATTAACTCCATAGAGAATATTAAATGCTCCACATATGTCGGCCCAAAAAACCCATAAGTTGGCCCAAACATATTACCTTAAAGTTTGTATCATATCTGACATGTATGCAAAACTGTCTTACTCGGCACTTAAGTCTCTCGCGCTTGGCACTGAATTGCTAGATAGCTCGGCATCTATGATCTGTTCTGCTCAGCAATGACTTGCTGAGTAGCTTGACTTATACTATTTTAGCTCATCTATAGTGGTAGCCGACCAAAATTGCCTGAATAAATGACCAAGTGTGGACACTAAATGATCAACAAAAACATAGAGATTAACAAGCATTTGCAACTTTGTTTTCCATTCTTGGTATTTGTTGGAATGTGACGAAGACAAAGTACTTTTTAAAGTCTTCTACCAGTTGTTTGTAAGCCATGAGTTTCTCATCTTTTTTTTTATAATCTCCATTCACTTGGTTGATAATGAGCTGAGAGTCATCATACACATGTAACTCTACAATTTTCCATTCTATAGCAAGCTTGAGTCCATTTACCAATGTTTCATATTCTGAGATATTGTTCGTGCATGGAAACATTAGTTTATATGCCTTCGAAATCTTGTAGCATTGAGGAGTAATAAAGAGTACATCCACTCCAGATACTTGTTGTGTGAAAGAACCATCAAAATACATCTTCCATGAATATTTAGTTAAGTGCATGATCGTCTCATCTAGAAATTCAATTCTTAAAGGTGCATCATCTTGTAATGGTGAATCAGCTAGTTGATCTGCGAGGACTTGTCCTTTGATAGCTCTTTTGTCCACATACTTGATATCAAATTCACTTAGAATTAAGACCCATTTTTCTATTCTTCATGTTAATGCTATTTTACTCAGGAGATATTTGAGTGGGTCAATTTTTGCAATAATTTTTACTATATGCGAGAGCATTTAGTGTCTCAACTTTTGAGATGCAAAAACAACTGCTAAGAAATATTTTTCAATGATACTGTAGTTGAGTTTGTAAGATACTAAGGTCCTACTGATATAATAGATTGCTCTTTCCTTTTTGTTTTCATCCTCTTGTGCTAGAAATGCTCCAAGCGATGTAACCATAGTTGAGATATAGAGGAGTAATATTTTTCCATGAATGGGTGCCATGAGAATAGGAGTAGCCAAGTAATCTTTTAATTCTTTGAAATTGTTTTCACAATGCTCATCCCATTTTAAAGTAACACCTTTATGTAGAATTTTAGTGAAAGGTTGTGCTCTATCTACTAGTTAGGACATAAATCTCCTGATGAACTGAAGTCTTCCTTAAAGCATCCTCATTTGACTGATATTGAAAGGAGGTGACATTTCCATTATAGCTTTTACTTTTTCAGGGTCCACCTCAATTCCTTTAGCTGATACAATAAACCATAAGAGTTTCACTATTTGGACTCCAAATGCACATTTCTTTGGATTAAGCCAGAGTTGAAATCGCTCCATGCGATCTAGTATCTTTCTCAATTCTTCAATATGAGTTGTTCTTATTTTTGACTTGGCTAGTGTATCATCCACATAGTCCTCCATGTTTTTGTGTTTCATATCATGGAAGATTTTTGTCATAGATCTTTGGTATGTAGAACCAACATTCTTTAGTCCAAATTCCATGGTGTTCCAGAAAAATTTTCCCCATGCACATGTAGATGTTGTCTTTTCTTGGTCCTCAGGAGAAATATTAATTTGGTTATAACCCAAGATTCCATCCAGAAGAGAATACATCTGATATCCTGTTGTGAGATCTACAATCATATAAATATTTGGCAATGGGAAATCATCTTTAGGAAAAGCCTTGTTTAAGTCCCTAAGTTCTATGCAAATCCTGATAGATTTATCTTTTTTGGAAACTACTACCACATTAGAAATCCATCCTGCATAAGCGATGACTCTTATGAATCTATATTTTAATATTTTTTCTAGCTCTGCTTTCACTAGTAATGCCACATGTGGATGCATCTTTCTTAATTTTTGCTTCACAGGTTTAATCACAGGAGGTATAGATAGGTGATGTATTATTAATTCAGGATTGAGTCTAGGCATATTAGTGTAAGACCATGCAAAGTTGATCTTCTTCTCTTTGAGGAATTCAGTGAATTGTACTTTTTCTTCTTATGATAAGGATTGTGCCAGGTGAACATATTGAGGAGCTTCTATTTTTCCCAAGTTAACTGGTTGTGTCAGTTCTATTAGAACTAAAGGTCTTTCTTGAAAGTACTCAGGGAGAATACCAAGAATCTCATCTTTTGGTGCCTCTGAGAAGTTTTCACCATCAGATACATCTTTTATTTTTACTATTTCAGAACCTAATACTGCCACAACGTGGTTATCACCATCAGCTCTTTGTTTCTTTTTATTTTTCAATTTGTGACTAAGAAACTTGATATCCTCCTCTGACATGTTCATGCTCCTTACATTGGTAGAAGAAGGATAAGGTTCATAAGCATTTAGGTAACAGGCCAAAGAATAGTCATTGGGAAAGTTCATGATAGGAATAGAGTCTAAATTAGTCCAATCAATAAGGTCGGGGTTTATCAAGGATAATGATTTGGATTTTGGTAAGGACACCATCACATCCGTGTCAAGACTATTAACTAAGAAGACATGTTCCATTAAGTTATCTTCTACAGTGTTTAGATCGTTAAGAGTTGAATCGTCATTATCAAGGTCATTATTAGTTATATGCGAACCTAACTCTAGTGACTCATCAGTTGAATTTTCTTCTTCTCTCATTAAATTGAAAATCCTAGCTTCTATCCTTTGAATTTCCTCTAGACCTAATAAAATTCTAGTATCTCCATTAATAATCCTAGGCAATGGTAATTCATCTGACTCCGGAACACTAGCAGTGTTAGGGGAAATGTTACAACTTTCTCCTCTCTCCCATAGAGGTGCAAATTTATGAATCACATCTGCCTCAATTTCCATGGTAGCATTAGACATTTCATCCCATTTGAATAATCATGTGAGTATGTTATTTCATCATCAGATCTATTTAAAAACTTAGAAATAGTCACCTGATGTACCCTATTAGCCAGTTGTAGATCAAAGTGTGGTAAATCAAGGACATGTGAAATTCTCACCAATTTCCCCCAGTTAGGATGTATATTTTTATGTTGGGGTATTTCTTCATGAGTTTCTTCTAGCTGTTGGACTGTTGGAGAGTCTTCTATTTCT
This sequence comes from Thuja plicata, assembly GCA_018584345.1. Classification (NCBI taxonomy): domain Eukaryota; kingdom Viridiplantae; phylum Streptophyta; class Pinopsida; order Cupressales; family Cupressaceae; genus Thuja; species Thuja plicata. Next base: position 4,089,642 of record MU227713.1, on the reverse strand, counting down.
TCCTCTACCTCTTGGACACTAGTTTGTGACAATAGAGGAACATGATACTCTGTTTGTGCTACAAAAGTAGGTACATATATTTCACCTTGATATTCAGGATCTTTAGTACCAATGTGTAATAATCGTTCATATGTTCATGGTTCAAATTCTTTTTCTTCTGTTGCAACACAACACTTCAATATGTCATTACATTAGTGAAATAAACATGAAATAACAAAGGAAAAGCGTATATAAATCACTCAAATTGACATATTGATCCCTATCTAAGAAGAGTATGAAATATGCTATAATTTTCCCTCAAATTATGCATAAATCAATGCCACATTCATGCTTAGAATGGAAGATTTAAAGAATGCAAGCTAAATGCTCAAATAAAGTTCATTTTAGAATTCCCAAATGAAAGATTATGTAATTACTATGAAAATATGAACTAAGAATGTACTTAGAAATTAGGAAAACATAAGGATGTAAATGAAACTCTAAAATTATGGGCAGCATAAGAATGCTTTCAACAATTAAGGATTATGGCCCCCTTGAGCTCAAAATTCATTCCTTTTATAGAAGAATTTGAGGAATGAGAGGTCAATATTGAGTTTGTGAAGAGAGGTGGAGATTGAATCCTTGGTGATCAATGTGAGGTGATCCAAGTGATTTAACTCTCATTGGCAAATGGAGTGACTTTCCATTTTGCAAGTGAGGAGTTTTAATTAGGGAATTTATTTAATTCCTTTTAATTAATTACTTTTAGCCGCGTATTTAATTCTTTTAATTTAATTGATTTGATTTGATTTGATTTAATTGGCTAAGGCAATTAATGTAAATTAGTGATAAGATCACTTAGGAAATTAAATTCAATTTATATTAATTATGCCAATTAATTAGAGAATTGTCTTGACATAATTAGGGGTATGATCCCACTTAGGAAAATAGGGTCTATGGTCAAAGAACACCAAATTAGGGTGGTTAACAGCACAAATAAAAGCTACTCGAACCACTTTCAAATATCTATAGCTAACATCCCGTGAGTATTAAGACTTACCAAGCTAACAGGTTAATTTGCAAAGAAGCCCTAATTTTATGAACAATGGAAAAAATTTCCCGAACCTTGAAGATCAAGATGGAAAAGGAAAAGAAGGTCATTCTAATAAATAACTCAACCTATGAAGAACCAAACTAAAAGTTTTTCCCTGAGGTTGCTACTCAACCTCACGAAAAGGAAGCATTTTCGAGTATCCCACATAGGGTTTTACTGGTCGAAGACATCCATGCATACATCCACTACAAGGTTGCAAAGATTGGAGACCTTGAGCTCGAGAAAGCTTATCAGAAACTATTTAAGGATGGAAACCTAATGGATGAGTACAAGCAAATTGAAGTGAAAGGGTTAACCAATGCCCTACTATTCTCAAAAGAATTCAAGATAGAATAGATTCACATTGTTCTCAGCCAAGTGCATGACGGTAAAATGTAGTTAGATGAACCTAAGGCAATCACAAAGATGTGATTCATGAAGTGACTGGTTACCCAGTCACCAAGAAGGCTAATCCCTAAGACACCCAAGACGTAAGGAGATTGAAAAAGTAACTAGAGCCGGGTGGGACAACAGAGGTATGAAAGTCACTAAAATCACCAACCTAGAACTAAAATTTGGTGCATATGTGATTGGATACAAGATCTTTCAATAAAGAAGAATGAATAGCGTTGCTTATGGAGCTATTGACACTGCATATAAGATAGTGAAGAAAGGTGTGCAGTTGGATCTAGCTGAGCTTCTATTGAAGCAACTGGAAGAAAATGTGAGAACAATTAGATCAACATGATCTAATACATGTAAGTTCGGTTCTCTATTAATGTGCACATTCTTTTACTTTTAGAACTTCTTTCCTTCAGTTGGTAAGGTCACTTGGGACACAAACCAACCACTCACAACATAGATTAGTGATTACATTAAATCACTAGGAGCTAATTTCATTCCACTATTAGATGTATAGTTTAATACATTTAAGAATAGGATACATAAGAGGATGATAATACCAACACAGTGTTGGAGATTTGTTTCTATGCAGTTAATTGATTGTATGTTTGTCATTGATGACAACATATAATAAACAGTAGTGATTCTATATGTACTTATCAGAATGATGATATCAAGCCTTGTGTGGTTAGATACATGTTGTAGACATGTTTATTATTTTATGTTCATACACGCAGATCCAGATATGATGTTTGAGTCAAGTTGTGTAATTCTGTTACTAGCAGTTATAGTTCTAGAAGAGTATCTGTTCAGAGCCGACATATGTAACATGTTTCTTGAGTTGGGTCTATCTTTAGGATATGCGTGTGCATATTCATGATTAGTTATGAGTTTATGATAGTTATCTAAAGGCACCAAATGTGTTTCAAGAATATTGCAAAGTTAGAGATAACTTGGTTAAGTCGACTTAGTGAAGCGACGTGTCTATTCAGTTTATACTTGTGCAGTTGTAATTATGCTTTCGTGCTTAGTAGAATCAACAAGGATGTTATGAAGAGTTGTCTTATAGGTCCCATGATCTCATACTTTGAGGAAGATAATTATAACAAGACATTTGTGATACGCTAAGTGTGAATGATACAAAAAGGTATGAAAGATGTACAGAGCAGAATATTAGATGTGGTTCATTCATCAAGAGTCTATGTGAAGAAGAAGTGAAAGATTACAATACACTGGAACTGATCAAGATAGAAAGTCTACTCTATAGTTCATCATCAGATATAGTGCATATCTATTATACATAAGGTTGTAGCCTTCACCATTGAAGCAGTGAGCTTTTGGACAGTGAGTCCTCACCCCTAATAGGGTTATTTGTAAAAGACTCCTAACAGGGTCCGACCCTTAACCAGGTCACTATACTTATTGCATTGTAAAGTACAAATCCTAACAGGGTTGAAATATCTTTTAACAGGGATTACTATAAATAAGTATAGTTCATTGTGGGTTCTAATTCCCACCGGGGTTTTTACCATTTGGTTTCCCCGTAATCAAATTGTGTGTTGTCTACTGTGTTATCTGATTAAGCATTTACTTTATTGTATTCTAAAGTTAAGACAGCAAAAGAATTAAAGTTACTGATAACTGATTCACCCCCCCTCTTAGTTATCCTTTGGGACTATTCTAACAATTGGTATCAGAGCCAAGTGCCTTGGAGAAGAAGCCTAACAACTTAAGGTAGATCAGATGTCTTACTTTAGAAAAGAGAGCCCTAAGTTTGATGGAGAAAATTATCTAGATTGGAAAAACAAAATGATAACACATCTACAGTGTATTGGCTTTGAGATCTTTGAGACAGCTACACAAGAAGTTGTTATTCCATCTTTGAAAGACCTTGCAAAGGATGATGCTACTAATAGAAAAAAGGAAACATTTAACAACAATGCAATTGCTAAAGAAGCCCTAATTAGTGCCCTATCCGACAGTGAATTTTTTGAGATCAAGAAAATTGACAGAGCATACACCATATGGAAGTATTTAGAAGATATGTTTGAAGGAGATATTAAAGAAAAGAATGCACGCAGGAAGACATGGAAAAATAAATACAACAGTCTTGAGATGTTACCTGAAGAGAACATTAGAGCTTACAATCAAAGGATAAATGAAGCAATCTCTAGAATCAGAAACAATGGTGGAGGAATATCAGAAGAAGATATAATGGACAAGTTGTTAACTACTTTAACATCAGACTATGAAAACAAGATAAGTATTCTAGAGGAAAGCATGCAATTCTCACAAGACTTTAAGAAAGAGACTTTGATTATTAAAATCTCTACATTTGAGATATCAAGATTGAAGACTGGACCTAAAAGTGAAACAAATTTCAGAGCCTGAGTCCATGGTAAGAAATCCTTACACATCTCTAGTCATAATGAGAAAGAAGAAGTTGATGAAGAACTAGAAGAGATCATTGCTATGATTGCTAAAAGAGAAAAGAAAGGAAAAGGAAAATATGAAGGACAACTTCCATTCAAATGTTTTTCATGCAACAAGATTGCTCACTTTTCATCTAAGTGTCCCACAAGAGTCAAGAAGTTCAGATCTGATTACAAACCCAAATGTAAGAAGGAATGTTACCATGCTGAAGAAGGTATAACTGATGAAGACTCAGGAGCAGATGAAATTTGATTCATTTCCCTTAGAGACATGGAAAGGTTTCTTGAGGAAATGTACATTGCAAATGAAAAGGAAGAACAAGAGTTAGCCCTAATTTCCAAAGTAGACATCAAAACTGATTGAATTATTGACAATGGTTGCTCTCACCATATGACAGGTGACAAAGATAGATTTGTTCATTTAGACAAATAAAAAGGTGGTATGGTTAGATTTGGAGATAACACTCCTAAACCTAGCATAGGCAGAGGTTCTATCACTTTGGATGGAGAGAACAAGATAGATGATGTTCTATATGTTCATGGATTATATAATAACTTGTTAAGTGTTGGACAGCTACTTGACAAAGGTTATCATTTGGAGTTCAAAGACAACAAGTGCATCATTAACAACAAGGATGGATACATTATTGCATCAGGATCCAAAACAAAAGGTAATGTTTTTCATCTAAATTCTGATATAAGTTGTTTCGTAGATGACAGTTGGTTATGACACAAGAGACTCTGTCATATAAATTTTGATAACATAGTAAAGATAAGTAATGTCAAGGTAGTCAGAGACCTTCCTAGCATTGCAAGACCAGTTGACACAATATGTAGGGAATGTGTTATGGGAAAGCATGTAAGGAGTTATTTTAGAAGCATGCAGAACTCAGTTGAAAACAAATCGGACCTAGTGCATACAGATTTATGTGGTCCTACCCAAACAAGATCTTACTACGGAGAAATGTATTTCATTTTGTTTTTTGATGATTTTTCAAGGATGATGTGGGTTGTGTTCTTAAAAGATAAATTTGAAGCCTTTGAGAAGTTCAAAATATTCAAAGCTAAGGTTGAGAATGAATCTGGATTAAAACTGAAATGTTTGAGATCAGATAGAGGAGGAGAGCTCACCTCTGATCAGTTATATGACTATTGTGAAGAACATGGAATTAAAAGACAGTTGAGTGCACCTAGAACCCCTCAGCAGAATGGGATAGCAGAAAGGAGGAACATGATTATACTTGATATAGTGCACACTATGATGATTGAAGGAAAATTTGCGCACACATATTAGAGAGATGCAGTGAATACATTAGTATATACTATCAAAAGAACTCAATTGAGGCCAGGCATAGATAAGACACCCTATGAACTTTGGTTTGGTAATGTACCTATTGTAAAGTATTTCAGAATCTTTGGCAACAAGTGCTACATCAAGAGAGATGATGGTGTTGGTAAGTATGATGCTAGGAGTGATGAAGGTATTTTCCTCGGTTACTATACAAAAAGCAAAGCATATAGATGTTTTAATTTGAGATTGAAAAAGATAATTGAAAGTACTCATGTAAAAATTGATGAGAAGTTTATGGTTCAAGAGATAATAGGAATATGCACCTATGATTGAAGATGAACCCAGGCCCAGCAGCAAAGATAATGTTATTGAAGAAATGTTTGACTGCATTGATGTCTCATGCAATGACCCTAAATCAAGCAGAGAAGAATCATAGATTACATATGAAGAAGTAACACCTAAGGTTCCTAAATTCACATCTAGATACCACTCTAAAGATGATATCATTGGAGATCAGAGAAACAGTGTTTTGAACAAATAAAAAGCAAAAAGTCTAGAAATGGATGAAGAGGTATGTTTACTTTCATAGATTGAACCTTTAAGTGTTGAAGATGCTTGTAATAATTCTGATTGGAAGAATGCAATGAAAGAAGAATTATATCAGATAATTAAGAATGATACATGGGAATTGGTCCCTAGACACAGTGACAAAAATGTGATTGGAACAAAGTGGGTATTCATAAACAAGATGAATGAAGATGGTACAGTAGTAAGAAAAAAAGAAAGATTGGTATGTAAAGGATATGCGCAGAGAGAAGGAATAGACTACACTGATACATTTGCCCCTATGGGAAGACTAGAAGCCATGAAATTGTTCTTGGCCTATGCAACATTCAAAGGCTTTAAAGTTTATCAAATGGATGTAAAGTAAGCTTTTCTAAATGGAGACTTGAAGGAAGAATTCTACATCGAACAACCCGAAGGATTTAATCTTTCAGATAAACCAAACATGGTATGCAGATTGAAGAAAGCACTCTATGGTCTTAAACAGGCCCCAAGAGCTTGGTATGAGAGACTTGATGGTTATCTTACCAAGATTGGATTCAAGAAAGGAGTAGCAGATTGTAACTTATTCACAAGAGAGACACCTGATGGATTATTATTAGTTGCCATATTTGTTGATGAAAGTATCTTTGGAGGTAATGACAAACTTAGTACTGCATTTGCAAAAGAAATGTAGAATGGATTTGAAATGAGCATGATTGGTCATATAAAATACCTTTTGGGACTAAATGTAAAGTAGACAGATAAAGGTATATTCATTAACCAGTCAAAATATGTGAAGGAAATATTGAAGACCTTTAAGATGGAAGACTGTAAGCCAGTATACACCCCTATGATAATAGGAAGCAAGCTCTCAAAAGATGATGATTCCACAACAGTTGATAAGAGATTGTACAAATCTATGATTGGAAAACTTATTTATCTAACTCAATATAGACTTGACATATCTAATGTAGTTGGCATTGTTGGAAGATTTGCAGCTGAAACCAAGCATAATCACCTAATGGAAATCAAGAGGATATTCAAATATCTGAAGGGAACTATAGACTATGGTTTATGGTATCCTAAATTGGAGAATGTACAACTTCATGTGTATACAAATGTATATTGGGTAGGTTGTATTGATGATAGGAAGAGTACTTCAGGAGGAGCAGTATTTCTTGGAGACAGGTTGGTCTCTTGGATAAGCAAGTAGCAGAACTATATTTCTCAGTCAACAACATAAGCTGATTATGTTGCAGTAGCACTGAATTGTTCAACCATGGTTTGGATCAAGCAGATGGTTAAAGAATTTGGCATTCAGGTTTATTATCCTATTGTTATTCACTGTGATAACACTAACACTATTAAAATGTCTAAGAACCCTGTGATGCATGCAAAGACAAAACACATAGAGATCAAGTACCACTTTCTGAGAGAAAAGGTTGCAGACAAAGAAGTGAAATTGGACTATGTGAGTGCCAAAGAACAGTTGGCAGATATTTTCACAAAGCCTTTATCAAAAGATACTTTTGAGTATCTCAGGGAGAAGTTGGGAGTAATTCCCTCTCCCAAGTCTGATTAGATAATGCAGCAAGAACATCAGTCCTTAGTGACTGATGAATGGTTGACTACTCTACTTTTGGAGTAGTACCCATGCCTAATTGTTTATGGTGCCCTTTGCCATTCATGTCAAAGGGGGAGTATATAGTAAGGGGGAGCATATACTCTGGGGAAGTAAAAACACAGTTAGAGGAACTGCAGCAGTATAGAGAAATATTTGATGAGGATATTGAGAAGATTGTAAAATAAAGAGGACACCATGAACAGAGGATGTTTTTAAATATCATATGTTTCCATCAATGTCAAAGGGGAAGATTGTTGGAGATTTGTTTCTGTGCAGTTAATTGATTGTATGTTTGTCATTGATGACAACATATAATACACACTAGTGATTCTGTATGTACTTATCAGATTGATGATATCAAACCTTGCGTGGTTAGATACATGTTGTAGAAATGTTTATTATGTTATGTTCATACACGCAGATCTAGATATGATGTTTGAGTCAAGTTGTGTAATTCTGTTATTGGTAGTTATAGTTCTAGAAGAGTATCTGTTCAAAGCCGATTTATGTAATGTGTTTCTTGAGTTGCGCCTATCTTCAGGATATGTGTATGTATATTCATGATTAGTTATGAGTTGATGGTAGTTATGTAAAGGTGCCAAATGTACTTCAAGAAGATTGCAAAGTTAGAGATAATTTGGTGAAGCCAACTTAGTGAAGCGACGCGTCTATTCAGTTTATACTTGCGCGGTTGTAATTATGATTGCGTGCTTAGTAGAGCCGACAAGGATATTATGAAGAGTTGTCTTACAGGTCCCATGATCTCATGCATGGGCACACTACTCTTGAATGCTGGAAGAAGAAAAAGCAAGCATGGAAGCCTAAAGGTCAAGAATCTGCATATCAACCGAATAGAGTCGGTAACTAGTATGTATGGGATTAAAACACTTGGGAAAATTGTACGGCATGTGGAAGATTTGGTCACATTGCTACAAATTGTATGAGACAATGGAAAAAAATCCTAGAGGATGGACTAACCCCAGAATGGCATGTTTACACTGTCATAAAGTCAGTCATCTCAAGAAAGACTACAGAGACCAAATGACAGAGACCAACACCTTTTCCAATGGAAACACCATTGAAGACATTAGGAAGATGAGAAAAAAATGTGGAGGAAAGCTACAAGCAATGATGAAGCTAGACCGAGGAATACAATTGATGACACTCTATCCAATGGATCTGGTAACATCACCACCACCACCTAAGTAGAACAAGTAAGTATGGAACTGTACTACACCAAGTTATATTTTGCATCGGTTCCAATCATACATAGTTGAAATTCCAAATTAGCATGATCATAGATGCACTATGGTATTACTTGTTAAATTATGTGAAAACTATTTCATTGGTTAATACATACTCAAATACATCGGTATGCATTCAAAGTTAAATTGTCTGCACTTACCGAGAATTGTTGGTTAACATGTAAAAGCTAAACTTTCTAGTATAAATCAAGATCTGTGGGTAATCATATAAGCTAAAAAATTGGCTTTGCCATACACCGAAACCCGTTGGTGAAAGTAACAAGTTAGACGACTGCCCTGAAGCATTGCGTTGTCACCGAGAGGGAAGTTAGTGTTTTAACTGATGACTCCATCTTCACACACTGAGGAGTGGTTGAGAATTAATGAATTGACCTAGGGAAAAGTCTATCAATAAATGACAGAAGGGTTTCATTCTTCACCACCGATTTGAGCAAAGCGACTAGAGCGAAACTAGATCTAGAAGTGACAGCATTGCAGAGTGACTCCAACCTAATTCAAAGCACTCCAAGTAGATCAATTACAGATACAGAGGCTAAAGTAAGTACCAAGCATAACTGAGAACTCTATTTATCATTTAGGAAAATCCATAATTTCAAGAAAAATGGCCACGACATCAAGAACCGCTAAGTTGAAGAGCATCAAGAAGGATAAGGTCAAAGTTGTCAAGAACTCTACCTGTGTAGAACCACATTATAAGATATTCCCAGAGGTTGCATCACAAACAGAAAATGCTGGAGCATTCTCACAAATACCAGCTAGGGTTTTTCTCATTGAAGATGTGCGAGTATACATACACTGCAAGATTGCAAAAATTGGTGACCTGGAGGTTGATCAAGCTTTCAAGAAGCTATGAAAAGATGATGGAACTATTAAAGATGAGAACAAACACGTCAAAGTGAAAGGGCTCACAAATTCCTTATGGTTCCCAAAAATTTTTAAGACCGAGTGGATTCGGTTAGTATTGAGTAGGATCCATAACCATAAGCTATGGCTGGATGAGCCTAAATCGATAACACGAGATGTTATTCATGTAGTAACTAGTTATCAACTAACTGATAAGGTAAAGGAATTGAACCACCCACCCAAGACTAACATTGAGAATAATACAGGAGCTAAGTGTGATGCAAGTGGACTTAAGGTCCACTATCATAGATGATGAATTGAAATTTGGAGCATGTGTCCTAGGATACAAGTTCTTTTAGGAAAGCATGATAAATAGAATTGCATCTAGAGAAATGGATACAGCCTACAAGATTATCAAAAAGGGAACTCAGTTTGATCTATCATAACTTCTACTCAAGCAGCTAGAAGAGAACCTAAAGACAATCAGAAATGCAAAGTCAAATTCATGTAAGTTTGGTTCACTTATCATGTGTGTATTCTTCTACTTCCAAGAATCTTTTCCATCAATAGGAAATGTGAAATGGGATACAACAAGACTAGTCACCATACAGATTAGTGAATTTATAAAATCACTAGGAGATAATTTTGAGTCAGTAATGGATGAATATTTTGTTGGATTCAAGGAGAGATTGCAGAAAAGAGTAAGGATCCCTGAGCAATTAATTGAAAAATTCAAGACTGACATATGTTTAATGGTAGACACAAAATTCACATACATCAAGCTTGTTGTACCAAGAACATCATGGCTACAACTAGATGACTATGAAGTGAACATAGATCAAGCATCCAATGCAATTGATGCATTAATAAATGAGCCATTAGATAAAACACAACCCAAGTTTGACACTTATGAAGAATCCAAAGAAAGAATCAAAACTGGCTTGGTTGTAAAGAAGATAGATGGGAAGAAGGATAAAATGGTCAAGAACTTGAAGAAAAGGTTGTCGGTTATAGAAGAAGAAACCAAACAAAAAGAAGAAACAAAGGGACAGTCACCCATCGGTGAAGCTGAGCAGGAAAATGACTCTGAGTCTATAGAGTCAGATACACCATTACCTTCACTAGCTAAGAAGGCAAGAACTACAACTTCTACAAGGAAAAGAGGTCAAACAGCTAAGGACACAAGTCCTTCACCATTGAAGAAAGGTCAAGTAAGGACCTATAAGAGGAAAACCAAAAAATAGAAAAGAGGGACAACAAAATGAAGAAATTTCATTAGAACTAAGGAGGAAATTGAGGAAACCGAACATGATGAAGTTGTTCAATAGGAAAAGAATAAGATACCTGAAATAGTTGATGAACTGTGTGCCTCAATTATCAAAGCAGGTACACTAAATAGTAGGAAGGTCAAGAAATGGTTAACATTAGATCCCTTGGATCAAAATAAGATTGAGGAGGCAATCATCAAGATGATGTGCATATTCAAATACCTCCCAATAAAATTGGCAGACAATATGCCCAAAGAACTACAAGATAGAATATCGGCAAGATGGACATTTTCCTTGCACTCTGAGAAAGAAATCAGGGAAAGAGCCCTAGTATCAGTCATGCCTCTCGAATCAAAAATGGAGGAGATCAAAGAAATGATGAAGATTCATTCCAAAAGGTTCTCACCAAAGTTGAGATCCTACCAAGCACTCAAAGGACATCTACTGGACCTAGACAAAAAGAGTGAAGCCGAATGGATAAAAATACTTGATATTCTTGAAAAGGATACAAGTCTCGAGCCACAGAGAAATCTTATCAAGAATCAAGAGACCAAGGATGATCAGGCTAGTGAGAGCACCCAACCAATTACCATCACATATGTAGAATTAGACAAAGAGGAATTGGACACAATAGGAAACAAGAATATGGATGTTGCAGATGAGACATGGTCAGACACCACAATGGACAACACTATGGAAAATACAATTATTTACATCACCGATGATCTTGTAGATAAAATTCAAAAAATATGAAGATGTCACTATTGCCAAGGACCAGACTGATGAACAGGACAATACAATTGATGTTGTAGAGGTACACATACCAGGCCAAATGCCACTATTGATTCATGCAATAAATATTGTCTCACAAAAGGAGAAGATCCCCGAGCCTGATGCAATAATACCTGAGGACAAGGGTAATGAAGAGAAAAAAGATACAACTGATAAAAAGGACACAACCGATGAACAAAATGTCATCGATGGAGAAAATAAAGATGGAGATTCCACCAAGCAAGATGCATAAATAAAAGATGTTGATGAAGTGCAAAAAGAGATGGATGAGCAAGCAAAGACAATTGATACCACACCGAAGGACACTAAAGGAAAATTTGTAGACACACCGAAGGTTGACAAGGAGATGTCCTTAGACAATCGACAAGAAAATACCAAGCAGTAGGATAAAGGTACAACTCCTCAAAATCCATCTAGTAGCACATCAGACCAAGCCGAAAATATGGCTATGGTTCATCATACAGGTGGAACACAAAAGAAGAAGAAGAAAAAAAAAAAAAAAGTTGGAAGTCATATTAGATGAAATTATTGAAATACCAAAATGTGACCCAACAATATTAGACTTTGAATCTCTCCAAGAGTATGGAGAAATCTTCAAAAGGAAAGCTTTGCAAGAAAATCTTAAAAAGCAGCATAGAGATTCATTAGTTCTGGAGAACATAAGGGACATCTTGAGTCATATTGTACCCAACATAGATGTTGATCACAATGCCCCCATTCTAGATCAACTTGTCATCCTCACCGAAGCAATCACAACGCAAAATGTTGATGCAGAAAAGGCAATTGAGGAGTGAGTAGAGAAAAAATTTCAATATAAATTGATAGAAAAGATCGGCCAAGAAGTGGCAGAGAACAAGGTAAAGCTTTCAAAATTATCAGATCAATTAGATCCAATCATAGCTAAAGTTGTTTCCTTGATACAAAAACTATGCACTTTAGATAAGTTTACTAAAGATAACAATGAAAAGATTGCAAAGATTGAATCTTATCTAACTGCAAGTGCACAGAGTCTAACTACTCATGGAAATGAAATAAAATTGCATTATGAGAAGATCATAGAGATCAAATAGTTAAAATAGGAACTTTGGGAAACAGAGTCACAATTTAGAGAGGAGGTTACTGAAATTCAGTCCATACTATTACCAAACCTCACACTTCTACAAACTCACCTAAGCTAAATAAGGAAACTTATTGCCACCCATGAGATGTCTGCAGAAGACAACATCAATGACATGCATGCACAGATTACACTAGAGCACATGACTCTTGAACATATAAAGGAGAAACTGGAGAAGATGATGGAGCAAATTAAATCCTCACACTCTCATATTTTTGATAAGCTATATGTATACACCTTTGCCCTTACTATCAAAAAAGGGGGAAAAGGAAATATGTACAAAGACAAAGCATATATTACTGAAAAAAGGGGAAAAGTGAAATAATATGTACAAAGAAGTTAAAAGGGGAAAAGGAAATAGTATAAAAAGACAAGATTATAATGTACATACATATACTATACTATACTGACATATGCATAGGGGGAGTCAAGAAATGACTAAGGTATATACAAGGTGTTCATACTATAAATTTTGATAGTATTCTGCACATATCTATTTTTGATACTAATGTCAAATGGGGAGATTGATAAACATAAAGTTTTTCCATTAGTGTGGAATGAGAAAACAAGTTGTATAAACTATTAGTTACACTACATTGAAAGTCGGGTTTTTAGTTCGCACCGAAAATCCTAAGCAAGGAGGAAACCGACGACACAATTTTCCAGTGTTAACCAAAAGTGCAAACCGAGAGAACAAGCACAGTGCAAACCGAAAGAACAAAAATAGTGCAACCCAAAAGACAGTCAAATTGATTTAAGAGAAAACTGAGCATCAGACACCGAAAGTCTGTTACATCCCAGAAAAAGTGGATTTGACTTCCACGTCAGATAAAACACTCATATTTTATTTATAGAGTTTTGTTTTGTTTTAAAACCATTAACTAAGGGACAAGCAACATTATTGTAGTTGTTTTAATCAGTCTAACTGATTGAAAACATGCAGACTAGGAGATCAAGGTAAAGTTGTAAACCTGTGATCATAGAGTTATTTTTGGTTTATGATAAAACTTAATTAGGTCAATCTATCTTATAAATAGATGTTGTAATAATTCAATACAATAGATGAAAGGATGAATGTAGCCAACGAGCACATCTATGGATCAGTTGAGAATTTCAAGAACCAAAACAGCAAAAGATGAAATTGGTTATCAAGAACCAAGAACAGAGGCTACCGAGGAACAAAGGTATTAATTAATCACAATAGGTGATACATATATACATTTGAATTGTAATGGATCTGTAATCAACAATAGTTAGATTGCATACACTCAGGTCAATGAGTATTTTTTTATGCATTCTAACAAGTGTAGAAAATAGAATAAATCCTTTCAAGGAAGGTGGATTTAACAGTCCTATTGTAAATCTCTTAACCAAGTGCACACTAAACAATGTATCTAAAGCTCTTAATAGAGTAGATTTTAACAGGTCTCCATATAATACTCCTAATAGGGTAGATCTTTAGAAGTGATCAAATTGTAAGCCTTAACTAGCCCCTTCCAATCTGCAGATAGTGAAGATTTTGTGGGTGTGATCCCCACCGCAATTTTTACCTTCTAACAGGGGTTTTCTATGATATCATATCCTGTGTTATGAGTCAATTAATTTCATGAATGTTTCTATGAATGTTTACATGTTTGATTAAGTTAAAGAATTGATATGTCATACACAAAGATAGTATAGAACATATGGTTGGATAAAAATTGATTACATAAAGGTTAAAAGATAAAAGAGATAAAAGTTTTAGAGGTACTGATTCACCCCTCCCCTCTCAGTACACACTTCCCATTATTTCCAACAGAAATCATAGACATACCCGACTGTGATCCAAGAAAACTTAATCCAAAGTCACTAACAAGGTATGGGGAGATTTGAAAAAGGAAAGCAATATAGGACAAGCTCAAAAAGGAGCACATAAATTCATAAGTCCTTGAAAAAACAAAGGAGATTCTATTGTAGGTAGTTCCTCATGCCAAGATTGATCAAAATGCACCTATCATTGATCAACTTGAAATTCTAACCGAGGCAATCACACAAAAGAATGTAGACGTCGAGAAGGTCTTTGAGGAAAGAGTTGAAGAGAAATATCACTGCAACTCACCAAGAAAATCAGCCAGGAAGTGGCAGAGAATAAGGTAAAAAATTTTGAACTAGTAGCCACACTATAACCTATTATTTCAGAGGTGGTTAACTTAGTTCAAAAGTTGTGCACTCTTGAAATCTTCACCCAAGAGCATGATGAAAAGATAGAAATATTAAATGAGGATCTAAAAGCTAGTGCACAAAGTCTTTCAACCAAGTCAAATGCATTCCAACTGGATTATGAGAAGCTAGTTGAATCTAAACCATTAAGACTTGAGATACAAAAGGCCAAAATAAAAATCAGAGATGAAGTAACCGGGCTACAAGCCATGTTACTATCGAATCTCACATTGCTGATCACATACATGACTATGAAAAAGACTCTAGTTGCCACCCCAGAGATGTCAGTAGAAGAGAGAATCCATGCACACTCAAAATCACATTGGAAAAAATGACCCTAGATAACTTGAAGGAGAAAGGGGAAAAGCTAATGGAAGCCATTAAGAAATATCATTCACACATACTTGACAAGATGTAAGTTATACATATTTTTCATTACTTTCAAAAAAGGGGGAAACATGTACATACATTGCATCTACATATCGAGGCATGCACATAGGAGGAGTCATTGAAAAGGTAAAACATTTGGTGTATATACTGTACATATCCATTTTATATACTAATGCCAAAGGGGGAGATTGATAATCCTTAAAGGATCAGAAGTTGTCATTAGTATATGAGAAGACAATTTTGGTCAGTCACGATCACTGAGCGACAACACTCACTAAGTGACAAAATTCACCGAGTGCAGTGGTCACCAAAATTTTTTGAATATCGAGCAGTATATCAACCGAGCACTAGTCTAGAGAGACACAACCGAGCACCAGTACATAGAGGCATCATCGAGTACCAGTCTACACTAAGAGACAACATTTCATCAGGAAAAGTGGATCTGAACTACACGTCAGCTAAAGCACTTTAGTCTTTAAAATAGCTTTATGCTTGGCTGGACAACCATTTCTTGAGGATCAAGAAAAGCATAAATGATGGATTTAATTAGTTAAATTGATTGTATTCATGCAAACTAGGAGATCAAGGTCAGGTTGTAAACCTTTGATCTTAGAGTTTTTCAAGTTAAGAGTGAAACCTAATTAGATCAAAATCTTATATATATAGATGTATTAATCAATCAAGAAGAAGATTATTGTAGCCGCCAAGGACATCTATGGATCAGCCAGAGTTTTTCATGCAGAAGGATAGATAAAGAAGAATTCAGTTATCAAGAATTAAATTCAAGGCTACCGAGAAGAATAGAGGTATTATTCATCACAATAGGTGATACATATATTTTGTGAACTTAATAGATCTATAATCATCAATTCAATATTGCAAACTATTAGGTCATACATATTTTTTACTCTCTAACAATTGTAGCAAGAAGTAAAATCCTTTAAGAAGGTGGAATTAAAAGTCTTATTGTAAATATCTTAACTGAGTGCACACATACATTGTGTTGCTAAAATCTCTTAACTGAGTAGACTTAACAAGTCTAACATGTTACTGCTAATAGGGTAAGATCATTAGAAGTGATCACAATGTGTAGCCTTAACAGGCACCTTCCATTCTGCAGATAGTGAAGCTTTGTGGGTTTCATCCCCACCGCAGTTTTTACCTTCTAACAAGGGTTTCTATGTTACCAAATATTTGTGTCATGAGTAAATGAGTTTCATGAATGTTTCAATAATTTTTTTCATGCATTTACATCTATGCTATAATATTACATGCATGAAGTAGAAAAACAACAATGGTCAGTGTAAAAGGAAGAAAATGATGTTAATAGAATAAGAGTGTTTCGATACTCAAATCACTTATCACCTTACACTTAATGTTTAGAGTGGAGGGATAAATAAGACATTCCCCTTTATTCTCAAATGCACAAAGGAAGGATCCAAATTGATCAGCCCAAAAAGGATCAATGCATAAATGAATCAATCTATTGGAAATAAGAATAAAGAAGGAGATCCTAGATTTCCATCTTAAAATGTGTGAGTGAATGTAAATGTGTGATAGATTTAGAATGATTAAGGATTTGAATTGAAATGGATAGGAGAAATACACTAACCTTGAAATATTGTAGATCAAAGAATGTTGTTTTCGGAGGTCTATAGCCTGTTTCTGGAAAATCCAAAGCCTGATCCCGAATAGAAACGCAGAGATGGACAAAACCTAGAAATCTTTTTCTGATCTGACACTGTCTTGAGAAAAAGGTTGACCTTGACCCACAAATGTCACCCCTGACCCAATAATCTTGACCTTGACCTGCATAGGTCTCATAGAAAATCTGTTTGTGGATCTCAAAAGTTGGCCAAAAAGGGTATCCAGATTTGCCCTCAAATCTGCAGTCCTGAACCTATACCTACAAGAAAAAGAGGTTTTTTTGTTGGGGGGGACAGGTTTGCCTTATTCAAAACCTAATTTAGGAACTAACCTTGAAATCAATAAAATATAGAAAGCTAGCAAGTAGTAGAATTGAATCTAATAATGAAGCTATGATATTCAATAGATATGCTAATGTAATTCAAATGTAAGCAAGTATGTAAATATGAAAGCTTGGACTCAATAGAAACCATAAACCTCCATGATTGTATGCTTGGAATCCACCTTTAAGGGAGAATGAATGAGTCTTGAGGATGCACAAAGGATCTTGAAGGAAGATCACACCACCATGATGGCTAGATCTAGGGTTTGAGTGATGAATCTTGAGTGCTTGAACCAAATCCATTTAAAGGCTTGAGAGCTTGAATCCTTGATCTTCAATGGAGAGCTTGAATGATTAAGAGTAAGACTTGAACACTTTGAAAGATTGAGAGCATGTAGAACAATGGATGCTTGAACTTTTTTCTTGATCACCTCTTCTTACTTGGTTGATGGTTAGAGTTAATGCTTAGAGAAAATGAGAGAGAAAGGCTTCCTTTTATATGAAACTAGGGCACAATCTTCTAGAGAGACCGACATAGGGGAATTAAATTCCAATTAGACCCATTCCCCTAGAAGAGGACCTATATTAAATATAATTTAGGAATCATCACTTCAGAACCCGAAACAGCTGACCCTGAAGTGGGAAAAATGAATTTTTGATGACCTCGGGGAACCGACTGGCTTCCAGACTTGAAAGGGAGACCCAGGTCAAGGTTGAGGTCAACCCCAACCTAGTTCAAGGTCAAGGTCAACCATGACCGAGGGGTTCAGAACCCCTGGGAAATATGCCAGGTGGGATAAAAGGTGCTCGAAGAGGCCCAATTAGGGTCCTAAACAGACACAGAAGCAAGAGATGATGCAGAAATGAGGGGACCATATAATGGTAGTAAAAAAATCCCCTAAGGAGGAATAAACATTCTTAACATGTAAGTTCTTCTATTATAAGATGATACAGTTGGTTATGCAAGAAATGAGTACTAAGGTTAATTGGTAAAAGTTTTTAAGGGTACTGATTCACCCCTCCCCTCTTAGTACACACCCTTCCATTATTCCAAAACTAAGATACACCAAAGAAAAATACAAGTTTCCACAAGAAATTGTTGATGGTGATGGACAACAATATCCAACTAGTTCAGTTGTTATTGAAGGCACCTATTATCAACAAGTTGAGATCAACAAAAATGGAGGTCAATTTATTGAATACATGTTTGGATAGAGAGTTCTACATTATAGTCACTTGGTTATAGCGACAAAGTTATAGTTTGAGACTATGCCAAATAAAGGATGTGGAAAGAAAAAGTGGAAGTTGACTATTGAAGAACATGAAAAACTTTTGGAGATAATAAAGGATAGAGAGGATCCAGACTACATGTATCAGGAGCTAACTTAGGATTTTAATGTGTTTTCATAAATCTAGCTCGTGTGTACTTAAATCATATTTGAAGTATAATATAAATGATTTGAAATACATGATTGACCCTGTATATATGGCTTAAGGGGTCATAATAGGTATGAAATCAATTAGATACTTAGATTGAATTTATATTGATAAAGGTTTTGAATTTTAATTGATTAGACCTTTCAATACTTAAATTTCAATTGATTAGATTAGAATGATTTTATATCGATCAAGGTTTTTTAGATTAATTAATAAATTGATTAGATTGTTCAATTGGATTGATTAGGTTTCAAATTATTTTCAATTACATTTCAATTAAATTGAAATTAGACTTAATTATCTGTATATCTAAACAATATTTCAATTAGACTTAATTAAATTGAAATTAAACTTAAATCATATTTGAAGTGGACTACATAAATAATTTGAAATACATGATTGAACCTGGATATATGGCTTAAGGGATCATAATAGGTATAAAATTGATTAGGTATGTTGATTAAATTGAACTTATATTGATTAGGTTTTGAATTTTAATTGATTAGACCTTTCAATACTTAAATTTCAATTGATTAGATTAGATTGATTTTAGATCGATTAAGGTTGTTTAGATTGATTAATAAACTGATTAGATGGTTCAATTATATTAGATTGATAGTTTGGTTTCAGGCTTATTAAATTTTCTAGATCAAGATACTTTGTTTGAAAATTACAAGTGTAATTTTTCTAAACTATCTATTGAAATTAGAAATTGATTAGATTGATTATAGACTGATTAGAAATAGATTAGATTGATCAAGATCTACTTTGTAATTTGTAATTATCTATGTACAATTGAATGTAATTAAAGGTTTCAATTAATTGATCTAGATATTTTTTAATTTATGAAAGTCATTAGGTACATGTTGATTAGATTGAATTTATATTGATTAGGTTTTGAATTTTAATTGATTAGACATTCCAATACTTTAATTTAAATTAATTAGATTAAAGATTGATTTTAGATTGATTAAGGTTGTTTAGATTGATTAATTTAAATTAATTAGATTGATTAGGCAAAAATTATTTTCAAGGTCTCTACATTATATTAGATTGATAGTTTGGTTTCCTTTATTAAAGTTTCTAGATCAAGATACTTTGTTTGAAAATTATGTAAGTGTACAATTTTTCTAAATTATCTATTGAAATTAGAAATTGATTAGATTGATTAGGTTTTGAATAATTGATCTATATTAAATTGAAATTAGACTTAGATCTCAAATATCTATATATCTAGAGAAATAAATGTGTAGACTACATGATCATATATATATATGTGTGTGTGTGTGTGTGTGCGCACACACACACACACACACACACACACACACATATATGTATGTATATATATATTGTGTGTGTGTATATATGTATGTACATACATACATACATACATACATACATATATACATACATATGTGTGTGTGTGTATATGTGATGCAGGAGCATCCTGGGTGTAAGGGCAATCTTGCATCACCCAAAAATATGTTTTTCTATTCAATAAGGGCTATTTTGTATAAAGTTGCTATTTTTGGAAACTTTCTATTTTTAGTAAGTTGGTTGTTTGAACTCAGAATGTTCTAATTTTTCAGGTGAAGGTTCATCTTAGTCATATAAGAATGCCAGTTGAATTTCATTGCCAGATCATCTATATTGACGAAGTTATTAAGGATTTACTATTGAGATTTTAGGGTGCAAAATCTTTGAGCTCAATTT
>MU227713.1:4032380-4069232 GCA_018584345.1 Thuja plicata | reverse complement strand
TATATATATATATATATATATATATATCCCAAATTCAAAAAATGGGTGTCCATTTATTTTCAAAACAGGTACCTGCTTTTTCTTCAAAATGGGTGCCCATTTTTTAATTTATTAAATTATATTTAAGAAATGCATTTTTACATGTCGATTTATTATATAGTAGAAACGGGTACACTTTTTTAAATGTGTGGCCATTTTTTAAAATTTGAATTTACAAGACAACCATTTGCATTGGATTTCAATTCGGGACAAGCTTGGTGGGACCAAGCCTATGCTTGGACCTCCAAAAATGGCTAAGGCATTTGAATAATAGATTTATGTCTTGTAATTTTTTGAGCGTCTTCCTAATCGAATTTTTTGACAAAATGAAAACCCGTTAGAGCTCTTACTGTCTAGATTTCAAAAATATAAATTTTACAGTGATATAATCATTTTTTCTATTTTTACAATATTTATTAATCAAAAGTGGTGCCTAAACTTAAAATAGTAAGGTTCACTAAAACTTTAATAACTTTTTATTTTTACATTTTTTAAAAAATAATTTATATGACATCAATCTACATAGAAATTACTTGAAGATAATTTTTTTTTTTGAAAAATGTGAAGTTTTCATCAAATAATGGTGGTCGTAAATGAGAGGTTTCAAAAAAATATTTTATAGTCAATTAAAAAAAAAAAATTAAAAAAAAAAAAAAATTAAAAAAAAGAAAAAATATTCTCATCAATCTTTGGTGTCTTAGGTATCTTTCCTCATAAGGATTCATAAAAATTCATTTATTTAGGTCAAAATATGATGGTCGTACACGTGTGTGGTATGGTCCTGAAATAGGCATTTTGAAAAAGTAGTTTTTAAACATGCCTATTAAAAATTAATTTCTACTATGTGAGTTTTTAAATAGATTACATATTTGAAAATTAGACTCTGAACACTACATTTTCTATTAGTAAAGTATTTTTAGATACAATTTCTAAGTCCCTGAAATTTTGACATCAATTGACAGCAAATGGCTTACACCTATTTGTCTATTTTGGAGTTGGTAATACTATAAACGTTGAAGATAGAAAGTTCAGTGAGATCCTTGGTATCTTCATTAATATTTTTCTCTTTTACACATTTTTTTCTACTTATTCATTAAGCTAATTAAAGTCTATTTTGGTAGGTAATATGAAATGGTGGTTATCATGGTCATTACTGAAATGAATTCTTCTTCGCCATATACATTTAGTTGTAGCAGAAGACAAGTAGTACGCATGATAGTATAATGAATCTTGACGAAGATTCAAAGGATCCTTCATTAAAAAGTTAAGAAGGTGTCTCTCTAGATATCCCTAGTTTACATTTTTTACTATGATTGTAAGGTTTGTTATGAAATCTCTAACCTTCATTAAAGTGAATAGAGTATTTATATATTATATTATGAAATATATTTAAATATACATGCAAATAAAGAAATGAAATGTGAAATGTTGGATAGGACATTTAGAAATTAGACCATTGTTACTAGAAACACAACAAGCATTAAAATCATAGCAATGGTAAATTACCATGAATTCAACACCTTTAATATACAAGTTTTTAAAAAAAAAAGATATTTTTAAACATAGAGAAATAAAAAACTACATTGTTTTTAAATTAATTATAAGTAAGGTTCTTTACATCACTTTTTCCCTCAAATTATAACATCATGGAGAAATGCAAGACCAAAACTAAAGTTAATACTATCGTATATTAGTTACATGATACAAAAAAATAAAGTCATCCATAAATACATATTATCTAACTTTTATCAAAACCAAAGTTTTTTTATTTCTTTGAACCAAGCCTCCCACTATAGGTACCATTTGAATTCCTGAATATGGTGATCTCTGCAGAAATCTATTTGCACAATGTAAGACCTTCAATAATTATAATTGTCAAGGGAACAACAACCACCACATCATTTTAAACAACATCGTTTGTGTGGTCTTTGTTTTTTTTTTTCTTCAAACTCAACCATGAAATTGGTGACAGTGACCTAGTAATCAATATCATGTGCAAAGAAGTATATAATAAGATGGGGGCTTCTAGAAATAAACACACTAATGTGTGTGGTAGAAATAAATTACAAATATTCATAACATTTGAATAGAATGACAAAGTTGTGAAAGAAGTATAATATCGTATGAAATAAATTTATTTGTCTAGTAGAGCTATTAGAACTATAATGTGTGATGAAATAATAGAGCCGGTATAATGTGTTACAGTTTGCAACATGTAGTCTTGGCAAGTACTTGTAGAATGAAAATTATAAAATTTCTAGTAAGTTGAATGAAAGAACTTAAAGAGAAAGTAAGAAGCTTACACAATAGAAAACATGATAAGGGGGATTGAACCCTGCAAGAGAAGGTGATCATTAGTATTAGTTTTTGATTGTTGGTAAAAATAGGTTTTATAGGGACCTAAAATCCCTTACATCCATTACAAAAAATAAATTGGCGATAAGTCCACTAAACTGAAACAAGACTGAAACCCAGCCCATGAAACCCAGGATCAACACAAAAAACCAGAGACAAAAACCAGAAACCAGCTAAACCACCAAGCAACCGAAAACCAAAAAATAATCTAGTAAAAAGAAGGGGAACAACAGGACCCAGGAAAACTCCAAAAGAGTGCCCTCCGCTTCCTTCTTAGCCTGAGACACCTTCTTGATAGCAGCGTTGAATTCTAAGAGTTCCAAGATCTTGTCTTGAATTTTCTTCTTTTTAGTAGAATGTGTGTGCTTGCCCGGACCAACATCCTCCTCTTCATCTCTATCATCCTCAATCTTCATAGTTAGAGACCCAACATCCAACTCTGATTTGATGGTGTTAAAGAACTCCATAGAAGAACCAATAAAAAGGTTATTATCCTTCATGTGCTTCTTAAGAGTGTTCTCTAAGATGTCAATTTTGTCCCACAGATTCTTAATATTGTTCTCCTCCTCTTTTTCCTTATTACCATCTATCCCGACTGACCCAGAATCCATATTTCCTTGAAGAAAGTCAACTCTAGCAGAGAGGGAACGAAAGGTGAGATTGGGGCTTTTTATTTCCTTGAAGACTCATTTCATAAGGCAGAACAAGTACATCGACATCGCCTTCATAGTTTGGAGAAATCCAAAAGGGGGATCAATTTTTTCATCCATGTCTTCTTGAAGGAGTTGCACATTCTATTCCTACATGTTAAACGTTCTAGAAAAAGGAATATTCCTAGAACTAGAAGGCACATTACCCTTCTCAACAGTCTCTAGACTAGGGATTTCATCACCCTTCCTCAGCGACTACACCTCCATGACCACTTCAAGCTTCGGAGAAATGGGAACATCATGATCTTTAGAGATAGCATAGTTGACCAATATAGGAAATTTATGACCACCCACATCCCCCTCTTTTTCTTCAGGGTCAATCCCTTTATCCTTGTCGATATGGGAAAAAATAGACTTGTCCTCTTTGTCACAAAAATCACTCGCTGAAAATGATAGGGATAGTTTACTTTCATCTTCAGAATGGGAGTGGGGGATATAATCGGTATCCACATAACCGTCAAAACTCCCGCCATCAGATTCCGTATCCATACCTTTATTATTATCAAATTTTAATTTTTTAACAGTCATCTCTACAATATCCTCCCCCACCCGAATCTATTTTACCCGAGGCCTTAGTAGAACCAGAGTCTCTAGGTGAGATAATAAGAGGGCTACTAACCATAATTTTATTAACATGCTCAACAATTAAAAGAATGAGGCCCTTGTGCAAAATGGGATTTCTCTCTTTTTTCCTGTTGTTGATTATACTATGATCGAGAGAATGCAAAAGGTAAAAAGGAAACGAAACCATGACCTTATGTGTGAAATGACAAAGTAACACAAAATGGTATGAGTGAGCCCTTTTATACCTACCATCCAGGGAGATATACTCCATTACAATAGTAAGCACTTTTTCCTAGAGCTCCTTGATGGATTCAACATCATAACATCCCCCAAAACCTTTCACCAAAATTTTGGCCTCCGCCTTGTCCTTTGGGAAGTGTTGGATAGCCTTTTGGGATATCTTCTTATCTTTGTAAAAATTCATGCCCTTTGTATTCAAACCAGTCACCTCAGCAATAAGGTCTTCAGTAATTTTAATTTCCATTCCCCAATAACCACAATACCATCCTTCCAACTCTCAAAAAAATATTTCATGACTTCATCTTTAGATCCATGAAGGCGCTCCATGTAGGTAGTGAGGCCACCCTTGTTGAGCTTATCCCAGACATCAGTATATTTCTTCCATTTTTAAAGTTCTTCATCTCCCTATAGTTAAGCCCTCCTCCCATGATGCCCTCCAAGAACAAACTCTCAACAGAAATGGAAAAAAAAAATAGAGATAGAGCACAATAGCCAAATTTGAATTGATAAAAGTGTAAGTATATGCATGTCTGCACTTAGCAACCTTAGGAAAGACAAGACTTTTCATAACCCTTTTAACTGCATTTAATGACTTGCATATTTTCATCAAAGCTTTTTGAGATATTCCAAATCTTCTCTTTTGCTGTGAGTTAGATCAAACGCCAACTTGGCCTTCAACTCAATGATCAAATCACTACCACCATGCTAGGTCATGATGTCCTCAGCCTTAACAACAATGTTTTCCAAAGCATTCGTAGTAAAATTTGCCTCCTTGAAGTTATGCAAAATAATGACATTCTTGAAAGAATTAATGATTATGCGAGTCTCATCAATAATAGCCTTAATAGACCATGATGGTTTTGTAATTCCTTTTATGCAATTTAATATATTCATGGAGTCACTTTCAATCCACACATTTGAAGGCATTTCTACATTAATAATTTTTAATGTTTGAAGGAAAGCCATCGCATCTGCCATGTGGTTGGTCTGGACACTAATGGGGAGCACCACGACAACCAGAATGTTGGCCATGTCATCCTAAATTATACCACCACAACTGGCAGGGCCCAAATTACCCTTCACCGCTCTGTCAAAATTGGCTTTAATCTAGCCAGGAGGGGGAGAAAGCCAGATGGCATTCTCCCGCTAGGAGGAGGATTTGGCTTTGGTGCTAGTAATAACTCCAGAACTAATATCCATCTTAATGATCATTAGTATTAGAGTATTAGTTAATTACATATAAATTTTTATATTTGTAATAGAGAGGAGAAATTACATGTTGGAATTTAGGACAAGTTAAGCTTTTGGTAGAGCAAGAAGTAGTGAGTTTGAGAAAAAGAGTAGATTCAAGAGGTAAATTGTTGGAGTTCCAATCCTCAAACATAGGTATTAGATTGTCAC
Organism: Thuja plicata; assembly: GCA_018584345.1. Classification (NCBI taxonomy): domain Eukaryota; kingdom Viridiplantae; phylum Streptophyta; class Pinopsida; order Cupressales; family Cupressaceae; genus Thuja; species Thuja plicata. The sequence continues at coordinate 4,063,923 of MU227713.1, read as the reverse complement.
TTGCAATAAAACCAAAAAGAATAGAGACGCAAAAATTTTGAAAGCAAAATATGGATATTTTAAAGAAGTGGATGGGTGAAAAAATAAAAGTATTTCTTTTTGTCAATGGAAATAATAGTGTTTTTTAAAGTTGAGGATGGAAAAGCATAGCCTATATCCTAGGGACCTAGACTCTTGAAGCTTTGGTTGCTTTCCAGGCTGCCTACATACCCATCAAATCCATGGGCTCAAGGTGCCTTGGATGCGCACTCAATTATCGGTATGTAGTTCTTTTTTATGCTAAGTTTGGGTGTAGTTATTTTGAGAGAAGTAGGCATCAGTTTAATTTATTCAAGTAGAAGCTTTGACTCGCTGTCAAATTCAACTTTCAAAACTCTAGTCACTTTTCTTTTAAGCCCACTCTTGGAGTTGTATATTTCAGTGGACAGTAGAAGGGTGAAATATAGTAATTATAATTAACATCATGAATGATTTTATCTGGTTCACTCTCTAATTTCAAAAACTAAAGTTATTTTGTAGGTATTTCCAGCAAACATGTTGTGGCCTCGTCAAAAGAAACTACCCAAAGAGAAAAAGTATGGTCTTGAAGTTTTATTTGCAATAAATTTCTATAATTATATTTTGTTATGAATGTTTGACATCTTAGGCAAAACTATTGATTATCACCTCTTTGTTCACATTTGTTTCACATTGCTTGCCATTGAACTATAAAGGGCAAGCTAGATAATAAAAATCAGATTTTATGAATGTAATGCAAGCTTTGATGGTAGTTTGAAATATTCCTGGTTTAACACTAGTGTGTTCAATGACATATGCAATTGTCATTCTACTATATATGTTATGTTCGGTTGCATAGGGGATGGGGATACTGACATCATTTTAGCAAGACTTGATCTTCTCCATCAGGTCTATTATAATGATGCATTTTCTTTTTTGTGGTGACGTGACCTTTGATTGTCCATTTGTTGTGGAAATGATTCAAGGCATTTACAGTCCATTAATATTAATAGGATTGTATGTTAGAATAACTGAGAGCGGGGGGTGAATCAGTGGCTTTAACAATTATTACAAAAGATTCAACCAAAAACTTGTCTCTCAAATGTAATGCCTTCAATTATCTTATAGTCCCAATTTCATCAAGTTGTATGCCATAAATAATTTAAACAAATGTAAACTGCTCGGTGAGATATATTGTTTATCTTTTCTAGACTTTACCAAGTAGCACCATATAAACTTAGTGTTTACAGACCAATCTAGTTTCAATAATATGTAAAACAAAATATCAATGCAATGAAACATATACACATAAAACCTGTTGTTACCTTAATCAAAAACATATACACATTTGACACATAGATTTTAACGTGGAAACCCAATATGGGAAAAACCACCTCAGACTGGTAACCCAAAATATTTTTACTCTTCTGAAGTGAGCTCGGTGAAGAGCCAACCTTGTTAAAGGTTACAATACACATTGTTAAGTGTGACCTTGTTAGAGGATTTAAAACCAACAATTTGTCTTTTTACCTAGCACTCACTATGATTTCAACAAGAAAACCTTTTGATACTCTTGAGTATCTCAATACAATAAGGATTGTTATTTATCCCTCTCGGTTAAGAGATTTTCTGAATTAATGGTTAAACTGATATAGTAAATGATTTGTTCAAAATAAAAATTTGATTTGCAAATATTCAAATCTATTGTTAGTACAATAATACCTATATGATCAATATATACTTCAGTTTATTTGCTTTCTTTCTTTATTCTGCTCGGTGAGTGCTCTGTCCTCTGTTGCTCGGTGTCTCTTGAATTCCTTATCTCTATTCTTCAACCTGTATGATCATATCTGTATAAAGAGTTCTATCTTCACACAAAATATACTCAACATTCCTCTCTTGATAATGAATTCCTTGTCTCTTTATATAGACATGATTAACTGCTCAATCTCCTTGTTTTTGTCATAGATCTTTTCTTGATCAGTAAAATTCACCATAATTTAATTTATCCCATAAAGATCTTCTTTAGTTTTATTCCGTAAATCTCTCCTTGATAATTGTGAATAAAATGTGCTTTTAATCTCCTTCTTTGCTTTAGTTTAACTGATCGTTGATAATAAAACAATCAATCAGTCAATCCCTAAATTTTAGCTCTGCCAGCTAAGCAAATTTGTCTTTCTTTAACTTGAGTTATGCTCGATCATCAACTTCAGTTATGCTCAGTCATTAACTTTAGTTATGATCGGTCATTAACTTCAGTTCTGCTCAATTACTACTATGCTCGGTATACACTGTGAATTGCTTGGTGTTCACTGTCACTCGGCGTATACAAACCTTTTATGTTTTCCCGACCACATAAACTTTGTCTCTTTATATATTCAAGGTTATGAAAATATGTGTATGAGAAATCAAACCCTATCAAGTTGACATCAATGAAAATACAATACATTAAATGATTTAATGTCTTGCATTCACTTTTGCAGCATGGTGATCATCAACTTATCATCTTCAAACATTCAATCAATTATTGTTCATCAATCTCTCCCTTTGGCATTGATGGCAACACAATATAAAATATGTCACAACATACCAAAATTATTGTTCTATAACTAATTCAAATATCTGAATCTCGGTAAGCTCTTCTAGCTCAGATTTAATATGTTTAATCAAAAAAAAATGTTTACCATACAACTCTCCCTATAGATTTAATTATTTTGTGTGCTCTCCCTTTCTTCATTCCCTTCAATAGATAGTTGTAGAAATTATTTCATCTGATTTTAACTCTCCCTTTCTTGTAGAGTCTCTTGTCCCTTTTCTAGATAGATATGTAGTGTTAACTCTCTCCAATCTTCTCCCTTTGACAACAATGCCAAAAATACAGCTCTGTAGTAGCCAACAATATCTCTGGTGTGTGGTTCAGATTAGTGCCTTTAGTGTACTGATATGTCATTGGAGTCCTTATCTCTTCTTGCATCAACATGATTAATCTTCTGATAATGTGTAGGCTGATGAAACCTCCTAATCAGCTTAGTGACCAGTAGACAAGGGGCGAACCCCTATTCTATTCCTCAAGTATTCAAATGTATCTTTTGGCAATGGTTTTGTGAATATGTCTACTAGTTGTTCATTGGATTGTATATATTCTAGTATTACCTATTTCTCTTGTACTTGTTCCCTCAAGTCATGATACTTAATAGATGTGTGCTTTGTCTTAGCATGCATTACATGGTTCTTTGAAATGTTTATAACACTTGTATTATCACAAAAGATAATTATTGTGTCAAGGATTTCTTCATTCATACCTTTCACCAATTGCTTGATCCATGCAATGTTAGAGAAATTTGCACCAGCAGCTACATATTCTTCTTCTATAGTTGATTAAGATATGCATCCTTTTTTTTTACTTATCCATGTGCCAAGTCTGTCACCTATAAAGAATGTTCCTCCTATAGTGCTCTTTCTATAATCTATGTTTCTAGCCCAATCAACATCAGTATAAAATTGTAACTCAAAGTTGCCTTCTTTATTGTACCACAAACCATGGTCTTCATTATTCTTCATATATCTCAAAATTCTTTCAACAGCAGTCATGTGTGATTCCTTAGGGTTAGGAGAGAATCTTGCAACTATACTAACTGCATGTGCTATATCAGGTTTAGTGTGTACAACATACTTTAGTTTACCAATTATAGATCTGTATAAGGTCTGATTTACCTTGGTTGTATTGTCTTCTTTTGTCAATTTTCATGTACTAGCCATAGGTGTTTCAACTGGTTTGGAGTCCTCCATCTTGAATATCTTCACAACTTCTTTGATGTACTTTGATTGTGTGATGTAGATGCCTTCAGCCTGTTGTAGAATTTGTAAACCAAGAAAAAATTTGATCTCTCTAAACATTGACATTTCAAATTATTTTCTCATTTCATCAGCAAATGACTTGCATAGCATATTATTACCTTCAAATATGATATCATCAACAAATATCTCAGCAAACAAAATATTATCATCAGTATCTCCTTTTAAATACAGATTACTGTTGTTACTTGTTCTAACAAACCCAATACTAATGAGATAAGAGTGAAGTCTTTCATACCATTCTCTCGGTGCTTGTTTCAATCCATACAAGGCTTTGTGTAGTTTACAAAACATGTTCCTCTTGTTAGGATCAACAAACCCTTCAGGTTGTTCATTGTATACCTCCTCTTCTAGTATTCTATTCATAAATGTAGATTTAACATCCATTTGGTATACTTTGAATCCTTTAAAACAAGCATAAGCAAGTAGAATTCTTACTCCTTCTAGTCTAGCAATGGGTGAAAAGGTTTCCCATAGTCAATACCTTCTTCTTGTGCATACCCTTTGCATACCAGTCTTGCTTTGTTCCTTGTGACTTCTCCATTCTCATTAAGTTTGTTTCTGAAAATCCATTTGGTACCAATGACATTTTTGTCATTTGGTCTAGGTACTAATGTCCATGTTTTATTCTTCTCAATCTGTTCAATCTCTTCATTCATTGCACTAACCCATTCTTGATTCTCAAGTGCAGCATTAACATATTTAGGCTCAAAGTCACAAATCAAACATCTATTGTTAGGTGACTTACTTCTTGTTCTCATTCCTGCTCTTTTTATCACAATGATCTGGTCCTATGGATGGTGTCTTCTGACATATTTAGCAAGTATGGGTTTAGATCTTTGTTCTTCATTTTTATCTTCATCATTTGGTTCATCATTGTGAGAATTTTCTTGATTCTCGGTGTGTGCAGCTTGTTGCTTAGTTGCATTGTTTTGTCGCTTGGTAGCATTACACTATTGCTCAAGAAAGGTGTTAGGTTCTTCAATGTAGATAAATTTGTTGTAATCTTCAGGTTCCTTTTTTCTTTCCTCATGATTTTTCTCAACAAATTCATCCACTTTAACATTTGCACTCTCAATGATTTTGTTAGAAGATTTGTTAGACATTTATAAGCTTTGTTTTTAGTATAATATCCTAGAAATGTTCCTTCATCACTTTTAGAGTCAATTTTCCCATTTCTATAATCTTTCAGTATATAACATTGACTTCCAAAAATTCTAAAGTAACTCACATTTGGTGTGTATCCATACCATAGCTCATAAGGTGTCTTATTTGTGTCTCTTTTTAATTTAACTCGGTTCAGTGTATAGACAAAAGTACTTACAACTTCTCTCCAGAATGTTTGTGTGATGCCTTTTTCAATCATCAGTGTTCTGGCATAACCAACAATTGATCTATTCCTCCTTTTAGTAATCTGATTTTTTTGTGGTGTTCTTGGTGCAAAAACCTATCTTGTAATCCCATGCTCATTACAAAATTTATAGAATTCATCAGAAATAAATTCGCCTCCTCTATCTGATCTGAAACATTTCAGCTCTTTTCCACTTTGTTTTTCAACTTTAACTTTATACCATTTGAACATCTTAAATGCTTCAGATTTATCTTTTAAGAACATGACAGTCACCATCCTAGAATAGTCATCAACAAATAGAATAAAGTATATATTGCCATAATAGCTCTTTGTTTTCATTGGTCCACATAAGTTGGTATGGAATAACTACAGAACAACATTAGATGTGTAGGTTTTTCTCTTGAAACTAGACTATTTCATTTTTCTGATTTGACAATTCTTGCACATAACATGGTCGGGCTTTGAAATACTCGGTAAGCTTCTCACTTTTCTTTTCTTACTTATCTTAGCCATGTTGTCAAAATTATCATGACATAAAATTTTATGCCATAAGAAGAAATCTTCATTTCTAGCCAATAAACAAGTAGTCTCAATATTATCAAGATAGAATAGATTACCTTTTGTTTGTTCACCAGTACCGATCAAATTTCCTATTCCATTATAGATCATTGCCTTTTTGTGCTCAAATGAAACTCGATGTCCTCTGTTGTTTAGCTATGAAACACTCAATATATTATAGTTAAGTCCTTTCACCCAATATGTATTTTCACATCTGATCAAATTATTCAACAAGATGGTACCTTTTCCATCAACTGGGCAAGGTGAGTCATTACCCATCCTAACTGATCCACCATTATAATATTCAAAAGTTTCAAACTTTTCTTTATCTCCAGTCATGTGATGAGTATAGCCACTATCAATAATCTAGACATCATTTTTTCTAACTTTAGATACGAGTGTTGTTTCAACATACATTTCTTCTTCATCTGAATCATCCTTCATAGAAAAAAATACTACCTCAATATCTTTATCAGAATCTTCAGCTTTGTTCTCAACCATGTAACAAGCCTTCTTGCCTTTGTCCTTGTAATCTCAGTTATCTCTTTTGTTAGAGTGTCGATTGCTTCTGTAATCTCTGTCATCTCTTTTTTCATACTTCTTTTCATAAGATTTGTCATTGTCTCTTTCATCCTTTCTCTTGTTGGGGCATCTAGCAGCAAAATGTCCAATTTATTTGCAATTAAAATAGACCAATGGTGATTTACCTTTATATCTTCCTTTACCTCTATGTAATCTCCTAGTCATTAGTGCTTCAAGTTCATCAAGTTCTTGTTCATCACTATCACTGCCACTATCATGTATCATAGTGTGTTTTTTACTATATTTGGTTATTTATAGAGAAGACTTGAATGCTGACTCAATAGTAGGTAAGGCACTGTTGTCATAGTTTTTCATCTCAAATGAAATAAGTCTACCAATCAAACTATCAAGAGTAACATTATTACTAGCTATTGGTCTCATTTCTTGAATTGTACATACTCTAATAGCATAAATAGGCAATAAGGTTCTTAGAATTTTACTTACAACTGTTTCTTCATCAAATACTCCTCCTACTCCATGGATAGCATTAAAACCTTGTTTGATTTTTTCACTGTACTGAGTGATGTTCTCTCCTTCTTTCATTCTCAGGTCATCAAAATTTCCTCTTAGGCTTTCAACTTTAGCTCTCAGCACATTGACATCTCCTACATGTACAAACTTGAGTTTGTCCGATATTTTCTTTGTAGAGGTGCATGATTTCACATCTTTAAATTCAACATCATTTAGTGAAGAAGCAAGTTCTATTATCATAGAATTGTGTTCATGTTTCTATCTCAATTGAACAATAGTCAGAGGTCTAGTAGGTGCAACATATTCAGTATCCAAGTGTTGTGTAACATCATTTCTAATACCAGATAGATGAATTCTTATCCTGCTTTTCCATCATGCAAATTTGTCCTTGTTTAACTTACACACATCCCTTTTACTTATCTTGTGATCTTTAGCTTAAGTCCCTTTAAAATTTTCTTCCAAGCACCAAATCTCTGATACCAATTTTTAGAATAACTAAGAGGAGGGGGGTGTGTGAATTAGTGGCTTTAGCAATTATTCCAAAAGATTCAACCAAAAAAATATCTCTCAAATGTAATGCCTTTAGTTATCTTACAGTTCCAATTTCATCAAGATGTATGCCATAAATAATCTAAACAAATGTAAAATGCTTGGTGAGATATACTGTTTATCTTTTCTAGACTTTACTGAGTAGTAGAAAAAAACATTAGTGCTAACCAACCAATCCAATTTCAATAATGTGTTTAAAACAAAATATCAATGCAATGAAACATATACACATTTGACACATAGATTTTAACGTGGAAATCCAATATGGGAAAAACCACCTGCGACCGGTAACCCAAAATATTTTCACTCTTCTGAAGTGAGCTCGGTGAAGAGCCAACCCTATTAAAGTTTACAATAGACATTGTTAAGTGCAACCTTGTTAGAGGATTTAAAACCAACAGTTTGTCTTTTGACCTAGCACTCACTATGATGTCAACAAGAAAACCTTTTGATACTCTTGAGTATGTCAATCCAATAAGGACTTTTATTTATCCCACTCAGTTAAGAGATTTTCTGAATCAATGGTTAAACTGAAATAGTAAATGATCTATTCAAAATACAACTTTGATTTGAAAATATTCAGATCTATTGTTAGTACAATAATACCTCTCTGATCAATATATACTTCAGTTTCTTTTCTTTCTTTCTTTATTCTTCTCGGTGAATGCTCGGTCCTCTGTTGCTCGGTGTTTGAATAATTCCTTGGCTCAATTCTTCAACCTGTATGATCAAATATGTATGAAGAGTTCTATCTTCACACAAAATATACTCACCATTCCTCTCTTGATAATTAATTCCTTGTCTCTTTATATAGACATGATTAGTCACTCAATCTCATTGTTTTTGTCATAGATATTTTCTTGATCCGTAAAAATCGCCATGATTTTCTTTATCTCATAAAGCTATACTTTAGTTTTATTTCGTAAATCTCTCCTTGATAACTGTGAATAAAATGTGCTTTTAATCTCCTTCTTTGCTTTATTATAACTAATCATTGATAATAAAATAATCAATCAGTCAATCCCTATTGTAGCTCTTCCAGCTAAGCAAATTTGTCTCTCTTTAACTCCAGTTATGGTTGATCATCAACTTTATTTATGCTTGGTCATTAACTTCAGTTATGCTCAGTTAGTAGTATGCTCAGTATAAACTGTGAATTGTTCAGTGTTCAATGTAACTCGGTGTATACAGACCTTTTATGTTTTTACGACCACATAAACTTTGTCTCTTCACATATTTAGGGTTATGACAATATGTGTATGAGAAATCAAACCCTATCAAGTTGACATCAATGACAATACAATACATTAACTAATTTAATGTCTTCCATTCACTTTTTCAGCTTGGTGATCATCAACTTATCATATTCAAACATCCAATCAGTTATAGTTCATCATCGTCTCCTTGTAAAGGGGACAAGTAGGACACAAATTTGAGAGCTCGTTTAGCTGATGGGGGGTTCCTCTTGCCAACATTTTTTGTTCTTTCTCTTGGAAAAGGTACCTAGGTTTCCCAATCAAATTACAATCTCCATGTTTGATTTCTAGGCTGAAGATTATTAAAACCCTGTGGAACGACCACTTTAAAAAATTTAACAATCCATATGTGAGAAAAGGCATACGATAATAAAGAAAAAAATTAAAATACATATATACTGTGTATGCTACCTTGTGCCCTGGATTCCTACATGCATAATTTTTAAGCAATATGATCGAGCCTATCTTTAGTGTGTTCTAATAAAAAAGATCAAAATAATTTTTTGGCACAATGGCTAATTGCATGTGGGTGTCATCAGATAGCACAACCTTATGTTGGTTAATCTCACTTTCACCACTATCCAATTTTTTAAACAACAACAGTTGAAGTGTTGGGCAGTGATAACTTTAAGACCCCCCCTCGGGAACAGTAGCAAAATATTGGCAATTTTTCTGGTACGAGTGTAGAAATCAAATGTAATTATATAGGCAAATTTTTTACCTCCCCCTCCTAGGAACAGAAGCAACATAGTGGCAAATTTTTGGTACTCGTAGAAATCAAATGTAATTATATAGGAAATTTTTTTTCTTGTGTAAACATAGAATTATTGTCGTTGGCAAGTCAATTGCAATAGCCCAAAATTAGTGGAAAATTGTTGGCGACTCATTTTTTCCGACGTGGTAGAGAGATGCAATATTGGCAATTTTGAATTGTATGAAAAATAAATGTAATAAATAATTTGGAAATTTAGGGATATTTTAATGTGAATGGTATTTTTATTGGCATTTTTTCACAACCATTCATTACATGCGTATTAAATAATAATGAGTCATAATTAATGGTCTCTCTATTTAATAAATTTGTACACTAGGTAAAGACATTCATATCTAGCATATTGTCACTATCATTTAGCTAGGTTTTAAAAATGGGACTTCCTACAAATAGTAATTCCTGGAATGAAGAATCTCAACTAGTCTGCCAACCTGATTTAAAGGAGGAAGAAGTTGAGCAACTCAATATCATCTCAAGTCTCTTCACAGTTGCATGGTAGTTTAAGATGAGATATGCTAGTTATGAAAGTGATGTTTTTGAGATGGAAGGAGAACAAATTGAGCATAATTGCAAAAAATATTAATAGATCTTTAGTTAGAAGAAGACAGAGCAACACCTGAAGAATTCCTTGACAAAATGCAGTATTTGTTGAATATGATCTGATTTGACGAACCTTCGGTTATCTGATTTTCACGATGTAATATATTTTATTTTTTTGGTTACAGTAATTTGATAATGAATTAAAAAAATGTCATTTTGATTTCTTTTTATAATGGCTTTGTTAGATAAACCCTTAATTTTTAGTAACCGACACTTCCTTTCAAGTATATATATTCCCTGTTGTGTAAGAGGCAGAGACTATCAATTTTTAATATATTGTACTGTGATAGAAACTTTGAATTATATAAATTTTGTCCAATGAGTGAAGGAATTTTTTAAATCATGGTGCATTTTTGCTTCATTTTGTGAATGTTAGTTCTTGAATATGTACTTTTAGTCATGTTTGGGTAATATTAGTTGTTATGATAAATTATCAATGTTGGTGTTTCACGGGCTTTGATTCTTGAACACTAACATGGTTTGAAATGAATGTTATATTTTACCTTCCTTGTACACAAGTACAATCTATGAATGTGGATAATAAAACTTTGATTTATTTATTTCTATTCACTTTAGCTCAAATCAGTTTTTGCAAATAAGTTTGCACACGAGTAATCTAGAGCCAAATATTTTCTATTTAGAAAAATCTCACTACATTGGTCTACTATGAGTTGTTCGTACAATATTCGAGCAAGGTATTTATATTTGGAAGGAAATATATTCAGAGAAAAATCATTCCACTACTCCACACAAGGAGATCCATCTGGTGTAAACATCCTCTAGTAGCCTCTTTCCGTCGGTTATTCCCTCGGCAAATTTATGAAATTTTGCAAAATATTTGGGACTTCAGTAGAAGTATGTGTAGAGCTCGTGAACTAGCTCTTCAACTCTGGCTACCTGATCATACAAGAAATCAATCCAAAGTGAATATGAAGATGTTACCTCTTCCCTCTCCCAAACCTTATCAACATCAAGTGCATTCATTAATTCTGTAAACGTCATTTGTTTTTGTATATAGAACAAAAGAATTAGGTGTATTTATCAATATCTACATATACATGTTTAATCATAGTACATTTCAATAAATGAATTTAAAATGTACTAAATTTCCTTCTATTGTTTGGGTGTCTAGGAGGATTTCTTTTTATGCCTCGGAGTAATACATACACTCAGGCAAGTGGCACACATATGCTAAATGGGCTGGCCCATGCCAAATGATGCATTTTTTGATGATGGAGGTGTCGTAGGTGATGGTCTATCCTCTGCTCCAACTAAGTGTGTGTCATGATAAAAAATGTCATCAGTTAATGATGCGGCTACCTGAAGAGTCTGTAAATCCATAGACTCCTTCAAGGATATTGGGACAATGACATGCACCATGGGTTTAGGAGCTAGATGCCTCCTATGTTTTCGGTCTTGCACCCTATGGGATGTAGGTATATCCTATGCAGAGCCTCTCCCTCTACCCTAGAACTGTTAGGCATTAAACTAATTTGGCTTCAAGCCGAGGATAAACTCACAATAAAGATTTTGCAAAAATATAGTGGCACCTCCCAATTTTTACTAGGTGGTTGGTCAAAGACCATATACCACCTATCCCAAAAATCTTCCTTCATCCTAGCATGAACACACAAATGTATAGGAAACTGATTCATAGTAGTAAGTAGGTTTTTACTAGTGCTAGGATCGGTTAAAAGAGCACATATGTCATCTTTAAGTATGCCCTTTCTTTTCACCTCACCATATGACAAGCCACTTGCACAAAATGAATGACATTTATCCCTCCATGAACCCCAATTTGTGACTTCTTAGATACCTAATTTTTTTTATTGGCCATTGTTTCTAAGGTTTTTTTGAGGGATGAGTGGTGCTCTTGATTAGAGGACCTCAACTTATTCACTAATATAGAAATTTGGGTAGTGTTTTGTGTCAGATGATTGATAAGATCATCTTGTGTGGCTTGTACATGATCTACTGGAGGATGCAGAGGGTTTAGGGGTGGCGGTGGTTGTTCAAGGGAATCATTTTGAGGATTTTGCGTAGGTGGGGCAACACCTTGAGGGTTTTCTTGTTTCTCATATTTATTATTTACAGGGTTTGCTTTCGTTGGTTGTGCACGAAGAGGTCTTTTTTATCTCTTTCATTTTTGGGGATTGTTTGTATAATTTGACATCAAATTAATAAAAAAAAACTTAAAATAATTTAAAATCCCTACTTCAATTAAAATGCAAAAAATTACAATCAAAATAATGAAGTCTTGTTTGATGGGGTGGCATTGTTGGAAATTACTCTAAACGTCAATAAAATGCAATTGCAAGTAGAACATGCATGGGTTATTGAGTTTTTTGCTTCCTCCAAGTCATTTTTTCAACATTTTTGGCGTTGAAAATGGCCCAAAACCACTGGCTTGGAAAATATGTAATATTTCTCATAACCTTTACGATTTATGAGAAACTTTTTGTTCCTCAAAACTCGCACGGGTTTTGAGAAAACTTTTTCTTTTTTTTTCTAATGTTTTTTATTAGGCTTGGTGTTACCAAGCCAAGGACATTTTTGAATTTAAGGAACCCGATCGGGTTATGAAAAATTTAGTTTATTTTTGCACGTGGCCACTTTTCTGACCAACAACTTGGTGCACTTACCCATATGATTAAATACATGACTACAATGACTAAATAAATGAGAAATTAACAACAATCAATGACTAAATATATGGCTGAACTAATTAATAAATATATAGTTGAATTAATGACTACCATGACTAAATAAATGACCAGTTAACAACAATCAATGACTAAATTAATGACTAAATCAATGACTAAATCTATGACCAAACCAATGACTAAATCAATGACATGACTAAAATAGTTTAGTCATAAATTTGGTCACATTATAAATGACTGGAAATAAACAACTAATAGTCATATGACCAAGATTAGTCATTTATATGCAATTTTTAGTAGTTTATTTAGCCATATATTGTTGGTTTTGTACTAATGATTGGTGATTAAAAATCTCACATATTTTGAATTAAAAATGAAGAAATCTAACAATTTAAATCTACGAAGCTAGCACGCAATTGGTACACTCGGAGAAAAAAGTTGATCTAAAGATAAGAATACGACATATGGAAACTTATAACAATTTCTTTAGTAAAAAATAGAATAAAAGAATGATAAGTAACATTATTCGATATCTAAATATACATTGAAAATTTTTGAAATGAGTGGCAAAGAGAAGAGTTAGCATTGAAAATGATCTGATCAATAGGAAATTAAATAATAAAATCAAAACTTTGATTGAGAAATAATAGTATGATATTACAAGGGTGATATCTAATGCTAGAGATGTTTTGAAATTAGGAGTGGGGTAAAAAATTCATGATCCTCATCTAAAACACCTTGAAGACATGACTCAAGTTGAATTTTATAAAAAAAAATAGATAATTCAGTATTTACAAATATTTGCATTGGTTAAAGATATTTTGAAAAATATAAACCCTTGTATGTTAAAATTAACAAGCAAATAATCTCTTGATGTTGTAAAACTCATGTTCAATTTTGTTACTATTATGATGTATTTCCATATATACATTGTACTATACATACTAAAACAATTATGCAAAAATGTGGCATTAATATGCCACCTAAAGAATAAAGGAGTTTATAGTAGGTTTGTTTCGGAAACCACCTAATGATCATAAAGATGAAATCATTCTTGTTGTAATATACATAAAAGAATTATGTTATGTCTATTTCTTATTGTTGAGAACAAGGGTTATAAGTTTTCTTTTGTTTTTTGGAGAATTAGGAGACAATTAAAAGCACTTCATAGAGCGGTCACAGTCTCTTTGAGTCTTCAATCCAATCAAAGAGAAGAAGCCATAGCGGCTCTTAATACCTTTATGCTGACAGATGAGATGGGATGTAAAAATGTGTGGCTGGAGAGAGATTCCTTAAATATCATCAATAACATCAAAGGCATAAGAAAACCCTCATGGACATTAGATCATATCATAGAGAAAATAAAAATATTGCCTCTAAATTTGAAAGGTTCTATATCACCCATAGCTATCGTGAATCTAGCTAGGTTGCGGATGGGTTGGCTAATATAGGAGTCAAGAATGATGTCATTAGCAAGTGGATTGGAATGAATAAGATTAATGATGAGATCAATAATCTCATTAATCATGACAAGATAAACCAAAAGCAAGAGTTATTAGATTTAATGATGATATTGCATGAAATGAAACAGAGCTCATGTGCTTTTAAGATGAAGTGGCAAGTGGAGTATAAATACATTAATTCTTGTATTGTCACATACACTTTGTGGATGTTCAAGAAGGATTTGACGGGTATGTGCAACAAGTTGTGAGTCAAAAAAGTGGACACATCTTTAAAAAAAATTTAAATTTTATATAATTCGATCGGGTTATTGAAAATTTGAAATTGTTCTAGGTTGGTAACCAATCCTAGAAAATATTATAAAAAAGTCAATCTGTCTCAGACCCCGATCGGGTTATGAGAACATAAAGGATCAATGTTCCTAATTCCTCAAAACCCGATCAGGTTCTAAAAAACTAAGACCAAAGGAGAGAGAGAGAGAGAGAGAGAGAGAGAGAGAGAGAGAGAGAGAGAGAGAGCATATTGATTTTCCTATATGTTGNAAAAGGAGAGAGAGAGAGAGAGAGAGAGAGAGAGAGAGAGAGAGAGAGAGAGAGAGCATATTGATTTTCCTATATGTTGCATGTATGGGCAATAATGAGTACCTATTTTATACCTTACTTGATTCGAATGGATGACATAAAAAAATGTTGATGACTAAGGATGTTGGTAGGTTAATCATGTGTTAGATCGTCTCAAGATCTTTCCTATGCTTTTTGAACGGAGTCAATCGGACTCTGTATGTGGGAGTTATGGCTTCCAGAGCAAATCCTATTTTAATTTCTTCATAATCCAATTGGGTTATGGAGAATAAAATGCATAATTTTTACTTCTTCAAAACCCGATCGGGTTTTGAAGAAGTGAAAATTGTGCATTTTATTCTCCACAACCTGATCAAGTTATGTAGGAGTTGAAAAAGTACTTTTTTCTTTTCAAAAAATGATCGGGTTATTTGAAATTTAGAAACCCGATTGGTTTATGGTTTGGGAAGAGGCTTGGAAAATAACCCAAAGGCTTAGAGACTCATTTTCCCTCCATTTTTTTTTTCTGTTAGACATTTTTTCATCTTGTAAGATGAGTTGTTGACTTTATCTTCATCAGGTTTGCAATTTATCAAGAGGGTAGCTATATAATTTTCACCATAATCTCATACGTCTTCTTAGCTTTCTAACCATTAAATTTTTTCTATTTTTAGAAAACATTAGCATAGTAAACTTTAATTTTCTTTACCAGTGTCTTGACAGTCCTCACAAACATATGTCTACCATTTTTGTAATAACTTTTGATATACTTAACCAAATTACAAATAAATTACATATTATTGTTCTACACTTGATTCTATACACTTTAAAAAAAATTCATTCTCAATTATTTTGATGCAAGTTATGGCCAGCGCAAGAATAGGTACTAAATTTTCAGGATGCAGTCACTTAAAAAAATCAAGAAAAAAAAATACTCATCAAAAAATTACAAAAAAATATACAACTTCTAGATCCCACTCTTACCTATCATCCTACCAAAGGGATTTAAAAAATACTGAATATAACTATATCATTTGTACAATGCACGGAAATAGATATGTTATGTTTTTCTAAAAAAATCATGAACACATTTTTCGTGCGCACGGGGTTTGACCCTCTTAATCTTATTAGTTTTTTAAAAAAATTAGTATTTTAGAAACTAGATTAAGATTACTACAATTTTTATTTTTTACACATCTTTGTATTTTGAGTGCATGAACCTCAAACATCTATACCAAGTTCATGTTTACCCTATTTGACAAAAAATGTGTCCACTTATACCCCCCCCCCCTTTTTGGTTCACAACTTGGTGCACATACCCTGTCGCGAAATACCATTTATTAAGAGCATTGCATGTTAATTTTGAGAAATTTGGAGCTAAATAAGTCTGAGAAGAAGCTGATTAACTACATTTGTGATGACAACTGCATGAAGGAAGAAGAAAAGATGGGTGGCGATCTCAAAGAGAGGAACCCGCGGAATGCAAATGGATCTAGGAGAAGGAGGTGTGGAGAAAACTCAAGAAGGGAAGATTCGAGAAGAATCTCAAAGGCCTGCATGTACACAACAAAGAGATCACCAGGGAGTTCGCTGCTCATTGGGGGAATGGAAAGGTGCATATTGTGGGTAAATATTTCCCTCTTACCTTACACCTAATCGCTGAGATTACAAGTCTGCCTCTAGAGGGTATTAACTTTTCCAAAGAAAAAAATATAGGGAATAAGGCGTATAAGGATATCCCTAAAATAGATGAAGAGAAGGCTTTTCTTGTTAAGGGAAATGTGGATTATGTTAATATTGATAATATTAAGCTCATTTGGGCTAAATTTTTAAGGGTTATAATGGAATACTTTAACCTAGATGACAGATTTTCTAGAGTCTAAAATTTTCACTATGTGCTCGTGAATCACTTCTGCCAGTGCCACAAAGTTAGGGTTTCCTTCCCTACTTTATTTTGAGCTCCCTCAACCAGAGTATTACGGATCACAGAGTCAAATCTAGGCCTATGCTTTACGAGGGTCTGATTCCTCTTATTACAAAATATGTGAGAGACCTTGTATCACGGAGCCAGTTCGTAAGATTGTGGGATTACAAAAGAGGAAGACTATGGAAACCAGCGCTAGTCAGAAGATTAATCTGTCTCTCAACAAGAAAACCAAAAAGGTTAATCCTGGAAAAAAAGAGGCTACGCTACCAATTTTTGATGAAGTTGAAGGTATGAAATCAGATGATGACAATGAAGATGTTTCTTCTGAGGATGAAGCCCTCGTGAAAGGTGATAAAAGTACCAAGGAGGCTATTGAGAAGGAAAATACTCCAAATGATGAGTATAAGAAAGTGTTGGATGCTGAAAAAGATTATGTTGGTGACACTGTGAAAGACCTTCAGCAGGAAATTCCTGAAGAGGTCATTAATCTGATTAATACTATTATTCAAGATTACATGGAGGATATCCAAATAGGCTCTGGTGAAGATAAGGATGATAGAAAAGAGGACAACGAGATTACAGACAAATATACAGATAATGTGGTGCTTAATGGGGATGATATAGGGTTCATGGAGACGAATACCCAAGATGATAATGAAAAAGGTAATATTCATGTGGACTCTCCTAGCACTACTATCAATTGGGAGGGTGGTTCCATTCCACTTGAGAATCCAACAAGGGAAGAAAACATTGAAAAGGGTGAGAATAGGCATAATCAAAACAATACAGAGGAAGCCATATTAGAACAAGACTTTAACACCAAAAGGGTGACTAACATGAGTGTCCGACAAGCTGCCAGAAACAAGGCTATCTGTACTTTCAATATTAACAAGTGGGCCTTCCATGATATCCAGGATCTGCGTATCAAATATAGATCCCTTGATGCAAGGAATGAGATGCTTGAAGAAACTATCGACAAGATGAGGAATGATGCTGCTATGTACAGTAAAGGTAAGAATGTTTTTGTTGAGGTAACTAATTTCTCCAGCTCACTGGAAGATAAAATTACTAGTGCCATTGAGAACAAGATTACCCCAATTATGGAGAAAGTTAGCAATAATGATAAGATTCTAAGGAAGTTATTAACCCTGAACAATATGGGCATAAAACCCATGGTTGATAACCTTAATGCCCTGTATGCCTTGCTAGATGGGAAAAAAATAGACAAAAATGAAATAAATATTGAAGATGAAGGTGTGAAACAAGATGAACAACCTTCGGGCTCGGGGTCAAGGACCAGATCCAGTAATAAAAACAAAACAACCTCCTAGTATAAAGATCTCACCAACCTGAAGGAGTCTATCGCGAATCCAGAAGCAGCTAGCAGAATATGAAGAGTACCTCAAGATGCTGGACTGAAATGTGTTGTTGGGCAATTTTTTGTGTGTATCGGCTAGAAGGTTTCTAATTTTCTTGTTCTTTTTTTGGGGTTGATTTTATCTTTGTAATTTCTAGGGTAGTGCCATGTTTTGTCACTGTCATTTCTTGAGGCAGTAGTTGTTCCTTTGGTGCTTGTTATACTTTATCTTTTCTATCTTTTGTAAAGGGTTTTGGCGGCCCTTCGAAACCCTGTAGTTACCTTAATCAAAAACTATAATTGTAGTCATATATAAACATATTGACATTTTTTAATCAATATTATAAGGTAGCACGGAAAATGCAAAAAAGATATGCTTCACAATTAGTGGACACCATCAAAATATTGTAAAGTATCTAGACATGTATGAAGAGTACAAAAGCTCCATAGCTTAGCCAATAATATTAGATGAATTATCATTTATTTTATTGTTCTCACCTTATTTATCTGGTTTGCAACAACCTTTAATGTTTTGAATCTCAACATGATATGATATCAATGAATGTGATTGATATATGTACAGAATAATAAAATAAACCCTTTGTATTATTGTTATTGTATATGTGGATTCATATTCAGTTGTTCTTTTTAAACAATATATATTTTTACTTTAGAACCCATATGAGAGTAGCACCTTTAAAACAGGTGGCAATGAGATTGTTAAATGTTACTTTCTTATTCTTCTTTGGAGCATAAAGAGGAAATCATCCTTGATTTGTTACATATGAAGGAAGGAAATCATCTAGATTAATAAGTCATCTTTTGTGCTAGAGGAAAATAAGGAGAAAATGAAGAGGGTTTCATTTTCTCCTTATTTTCTCTTTTAAGTTTTCCTTAAGTCTAGATCTTCAAGGTTTCATAAGTAACTTGTATTTGATGATCCTTATCTTGTCATCATAAAAAATGTATTAGAGAGTGGAAAAGTAATTTTCAAATTTTGATACTATTTACTTGAAAATAGGTATATTTGTATCCTTTGTCACTTTCACAATTTTCTCTTCACAAACATATTTTAGACATTGATGTATTATGGAGGGTGCCATACTAATTTATTGTAACTAAGATCTCAAATACAAAACATAAAATCTAGCCAATGAAGGAATGATATTTTAAAATTTATCCATTTCCTTGATTCCCATGTAAAGAGAAAAGATAATAACCCCCAAAGTGTCCACAAGCATTCCATTGGTTATATTTATAACAACACCCCAAAGTGTCCACAAAAATTCCATTGACTATATTTATAGCAACACATATTTATGTGTGTAATTGTCTAATGCTAAATTTTAATTATATCAAATTATTTGATGCATATGTCGTACTGATAGCCTAGATCAATGTGAATACCTTCACATTGTTGAGCATGAAGAAAACCATGACCATAAAGTGTGCCATAAAATGAAATTATTTAAGGTATGGAAAGAGCTGAAATTTTATGAGTAATATCCAAGAATATAACTATTTTGCAGTGTTTGAAGAGGAAAAAACATGTTTTGTATCCATAATATCTTTATTCATATGTATATACATCATAGAATTAGTAGTATGCTTGAATACCTATTGCTATTCAATATTATTATATTTTGTTTGTAATGGAAAAATATTGGCATAAAATTTTCAATTTTATTTTAGTAGAGCAATCAAACAATTTCCTCCATTATTCACACCATCAACATGAATCACAATATTATCAATGAGATCTATGATTTTATGGTTGCATTCCAAACAAGTATACATATGGTGTCCATTAACTATATGAAAATCATATAAGAATTATTTAGTATAGCTCTTCAATAATCTTCTAGAGGAATCCAATAGATGGATTCAAGGCTAACCAAATAATTAGGAAGGTTTGAACAACTTTATTCTTGTTATTTTCTTTTAGAAATGCATTATTCTTTTGACATTTTGAAGGGTTGGAACAAGTAGGGTGAACATATATTTCTAACCATTACATGTGAATCATTATATCTCTAACATGTAGTTAAATTAGTTACTTGCTTCAAACTTCATATGCCATATTTAGAGACCTACCACTGAAAGCTCACAGATGACATTGTGACCTCATTCCCATGGTAAAACTCAAATGCACCCACAAGAAAGCCAATAATTGATGGGTGACAACGTCAAAGATAACTGTGATATGTGTGATATATTTTTTTTATTTTTTATCTGATATCCATTATATGGATGACAATGCATAGCCAAAACCAAGAGGCTATGCTAGATTCATCCTAGCAAACCAACAAACACTTCCATATCATGCAATCTTGTTGATATGCCAAATGGTTCTTGGAGACATTAGTTCACTTGCCTTCTCTATGCTTACACATATTGCTTACACGTCTTTCGAGACAATTGCAACTGCAACCTCTATTATTTATACTAGGCCCGTTTGGTGTATGGCATTAACTTATCCAGAATAGGCCTATTCCAGAATAAGGACCTATTCTCAAATTAATTAATTCTAAAAATGAAAGCTGGAATAAGCTATTCTCCATTTGGATCCCATATTGTAGAATTGGAATAAGGATTATTTTTCATTTTTTAATTAATTTGAATAATATGTATTTTTAACTTGTGTACACATATACACATACACCTATACACACATATATACCCATACACATATACACACATACACACACACGTGTATATATACACACACATGTGTATATACACATGTGTGTATATACACACATGTATATACACACATATGTATACATGTGTGTATATACACATGTGTGTGTATATATACACACACATATATATACACACATGTGTATATATATACATACCCACATTAAAAAAAATGATTTAAAAAAATGATTAAAAAAATATTTTAATAAAAAAATAAAAATAAATAAATTTGAATCCATAAATACCTTATTCTCGAATAAGAAATTAATTCTAGCTTTTTTTAGAATTAACTAATGCAAGCATTGGCTCCAAAATGGGGATTAGTTTTCTAATTTGAGAATTCAAAAAATGCCACAAACAGAGAATTAAATTATTCTAGCATTAACTAACGCTTATTCCAGATTAATGTTTGGCACCAAACAGGCCCTAGTTGTCCATACCCTCTTCCAAAGCTCTAATTTTCGTAGAGGCAAGGAGGATGCTGGAAAAAATTGTGAATTATGCCTTTACACCTGAAAATTACATTTGAGACATTGCACGAAAACATGTTTCTTTTAGACATTCCGTCAAGCAGTTCAGGTGACTTGTCCATGCTTCCACATTTCACACAGCCTTCTACCAAAAAAAAATTTGGAGACATTCTGTCAAACAGTTCACGTTCCATTTCTATGCTTACAGATTTATTATAGTTTTGGGCTTCACATATGCCGATTGAGATTTAGATCAGAGAGAAAGTGAGTGATAAAAGCATGGGCAAAGATTAAAGCTGAAATGTTTAAGATTGGGGAAACTGCAGCACACAGGATGTCGAAACGATGCTCAAAAGCTCACATTTTCGCATAGACATGGAGGATGCTCACAAAGGTTGCAGCGTCTTCCTTTACACCTACTAATAGCATTTGTTTGAAAGTTTCTAAATCCTGTGCACAAAACTCATTTTAAGTATATCCTTATCCTCTTTCATATTAAGACAACAAGATTTGCGTTCCATATACCAATGGAAGAGGCTGATATTTTGTCTAATTATTACTCATGAAAGAAAATGTGTTGCTGATTAGATCAAAATATAGCTCAACAAGCTTCTGGAAAATAGAATCCCTCGCTCTTGTTCAGACAATGCCTCAATTTCTAGAAAATGCTCAAAACTGGTGGTGATTAGTACATGGTTGAGCGGGAGGTAACCATTCAAAATATTGGGTGGGAGAAGAAGATTCAAAATTAACCGCTACCAGTGACTGTGACCGGTGACAGTTGAGAAGACGGCGACCAAAAACTATACGGTGGATGGAAGTGAATTGACACGTGAAATCCAACAGAACAGGGTAACAGCTGGGCCCATGAGCGACCTAAGAAGTCAAACCTCAGTGTGTGTTCTTTAAGCCGGTCGGTCATAGTTACGCTGTAGGTGTTTCCATATGAAAGAGGTCAGGCTAGATTTTCCAATCTAACGGTAGGAAACCCTGCAGACAGAATGACTACCATTGAAGTCATTTGAAGCTTTCAATTTTCACCACTTTACACGTCAAGCTTTTTATTCAATGTTTAAATTTGTTTTACTGACTATGACATACTCATTTTCCTCCAGCCCAGGCTACGTACGATTTCTCTGTGAAATGAAAATCTTTCATCTGCTTTTGCGTCCGTATGAAAGCAAGACCATTGAACGGATTTTGTCCGTTCACTGTTCCTGACCGCAAGAAACAACAATTTTGAGGATTCATGGGCGGGAAATATGTTGGAGTCAACACGTGTCTCCCAAAAACTTTAAGTCATGGACTTATAAAGCAAATGGCATGCAGGAATGGCATGGCAGGAGAATGCATTTCGAATGACACGCCATGACAGCTCGGGGACTTTCTCAACTCATCAATTTTTGTAATCACAACATAAATAGGGAAGAGGTAGAGGTAAGTAGCTACTGCAAAGAAAACCAGAAGCCAACGTATTCAAAGTCTCTTGAAGAACACATCCGCCAGTTTTATGAAGAATACACCTCCTCTATGAATGGTTCGAGTCCCACAGGGTGCTCGGCTGCTACATGCATTCCAAAATCCAACAACTACAAAACATCCTCCACCAACTAAAAGGCATGCCTCGCCTTGAAACACAAGCCTAGACGAGATTGACTGCGACGGTCCCTGCCATCAGCCCTAGCCAATGGAAAAAAAGAAGATGCAACGGTTGGGATTATTTTTATTTTCGTCTGTCTCATTTCCTACCGTTTCTACCCTTGATGTCTAAAACGAGCTAGAGATGCACTTTCTACAGTCTATATTTCAACATCACTTGTATTGTCTGACAAATGAGAGGCAACCCTTCTAGCTTGATTCACAAGCATTGTATGTACCTCCTCCATCCTCCACCATGCCAAAATGGAAGAACATACATTTAAAAAAGAGATAATTTGAAATTTGAAAACCTTTTAGGTTCCATGCATTTGATCACTTGTGACAAATATGTTGCTTCTACTAGGATGCAATTTCGCAAATGCTTTTGTTGATGCACGATTGTTGCATTCTTCAGACAAAAATTAAGGCTGCACAAATTGATGGTTTCACTAGATTTGGTTTTGTAATTCATTCTTAAGTATGTACCCCTGTTTTAGGACTCCCTAAGAAGCTCTGATCACCTCAAAGATTCCTCTTACCTGATACAGTCCTTCCTGCTCTGTATCTCACTCAACATTGAGAAGTTCACACTTCTAAGACAACTTTCTTGACTGTACGTGGAACTCCATGACGTCAATAGTCTACCATATTTGACTTGACTTTTTGAATTGTTGTTATTCAAAATTGTAGGGACTTGGCTATTAATAAAACTACTTGCTTCGAAATACTCCTATCGTAATTGGAAATGCTTCTACCAATACAAAAAACTAATAAACTTTATGAGACCTACCAAATGGATAGTTATACTAGGTTTATCTAATAACTTTTTCTTGAATAAAGAAATATTTTTATTTAAAAAAAAATTAGCTCGTGAGTTTCATTTCATGAAATCAAAGTTTAAACTCAAAAAAAAATTAAGTAAAAAATAGAAAATATTATTTTGTACTTTTTGTTTGAGTTATAATTGCACAAAGATAGGAATAACATGTTTATGGCTTGAATTCAATTTTTGTTTCAAATACTACACATATTTCTTGGCTTGCAATTGAATTAGAAGATTTTGTTGTCTTTAGTATGGAATTGATCCTTAGAAGTAGGGAAGGTGATTGTCAATTCTGTTATCTTACAAATATGCTTTCTAATATTAGTATTTTCTTTTGTATATAGTTGTTCAATTCAAGTTAATACTGATTATAATGTATCAATGGATTTCAAGCCTAATAGGAAATAAGTTTCATCCTTTGTTGCATTTAGGTTATAATATCTACATTCTAACCAAGATATATAGATGACATTAATGTGTCATTTGTAATTTCAATCTAATATTATATTAATCCATGATTTTTTAACAACATAAAGATTGAACAAGGAGAAGTAGTGTATGAACAATATATTGATGTAAGAAGTAGTGTCTCTCCATCTGTGTCTCAATAAGGAGATTATTGCTATTTTAGGAAAATATGATATTGAAGACTGGGATGAAAAAAAGATGAAAGATAAGTTGCGACCATTATTACCAAGAAAATTTGATGCATAGCTATCAACCATAGTGCAAAGACCTTCAATATCGAGGTATTAAAGATTTGGTACCTAGAGCGGCCAAGTAGCCCTTTCACAAGAGCCTCGACTTTTCTCGAGACATGTATGGACATCCATAAAGACATTCTCCATAGAGATAGAAGGAAACACCATCGAGTGGTTTATAGATTGTGACAGTTAGAGGATTCATTATCCCAAACATGATCTATTATTTATGTATGGAGATGCAATGTCATTTTTTTTGGGAAACAGTTCAACTTCCTTTGAAAAATGTTTGAGTTATTTTGTGGTTAGCTAGCTAGAGAGATTATGAAGTCTAATGTAGAAGGTGTTTTGATGTAAGAACATTCTCAAACTTAAGCAATATTTATATCAATAAAAAAAAGTTTTGTATTTTGTCAAAATATTTTTTCGAAGTACTTTTGTGTAAATTAATTAAGTTGTTTAATTTTCTTCTTTGCAACATCTAATCTATTGAAAATTAAAGGTATAGGAAAGGGGTCATGGAGAAATGGATGGATAGAGAGAGGGAGATGTGTCTAGATGGAGTGATAATATGTGTGTGTAGGGGGGGGGAGAGATAGGGTGTGTGTGTGTGTGAGGAGGGAGAGAGGGATAGAAAGAGAGAGGGGTGCAAAAGAAAGAGAAAGATATAGTGTAAGGATATAGAGAGAGGTGTGGAGATGGATATTGAGAAGAAGAGGGACATGGAAAGGAGAGAGAGGGGGGAGAGTGCAGATGGAAGATGTGAATATATTAAATATATAAAGATAAAGATATAACTAGAAAGTAATAGAGGGATGGCCTTAAACATCACACACTAAGCTTTGATTTTTTAGGTGTACAATTGTGGGCCCATCATTGTCAGCATCCAACTTTATTCCAAATGTGCCTCCATTAACATCATTTCAAACTGTTACTGTTTGAAATGTCCAACGGATTGCATACGTGGTTTCTGTTTAGTGTGGTAGCTTCACCCGTACCGGTGACAATGGAAGCTTTGGACATCCATCAAATCACAATGGGAGGGTAATTGTCAGATATCATGATTTCACCGCATATTATTGCCTCCTCCGAGAAACATTTCTTGAATGTTGTTCAGCTAATCATTCTTTAATTTTGATTTCTCTTTTATTTATTAACTATATAATATATAATATATGTATAAATACTTTCAATATAAATAAATATAAATAATTGATTATTTTTATTATTTTCTATTCCTTTAGATTAAAGATCTATATAATGGAAATTACTTGACTAACATCATAATAAATGGGAAGAAAACATTTTTTCATAATTTAATATAAAATAATATTTAAAAAAAAATATTATTTTAATTATATTTTTTTACATAAAAATATTATTATATTATTTTTTATACTATTAAAATTTATAAAAAAAAATCGGTTGTTTGATTCAAATGTTATAATATAGTTATAATTCACGTTTTATCCAAACATTTGTAGACTTAGTTAAGTTCTAAGTGATTTTCACAAACCTTCTAAACAAGAGCGTGTGAGCTTTATCTTTCATGAATTGTGTATGTTTACATATATTATATATGAATAATAATAATTTGTTGTTGTTCTCTTTGTAGGTAAGTAATGGTGATTCTATTTCTCATTAGATGTTATATTCATCACTTTTATTTACTACCTATTAAATTATTGTATATTTATTTAAATTTACAACAAAATTAAAACCCTTACAAACATACAAATTTATCTTCATGAATGAGCATCAATACACAATTTTTTCAACTACTTATGTAGTTTCATTGAGATATAAATAGTAGGGTGTATTCTTATAATGTAAAAAAATGCTTGAAAAGATCCTTGATGGTATCAATGGTAAAATGATTCTATTATCTCTTGTGATGCTAGGATAAATAATATAATTAAATAAACTAAAATAAAAAATAGTTACTCAATTTCTCATGTATTAAAAATATATCCAAAGATAAATATTCAAGAATTGTCCTTACAAAGCTATACTATTTCAAAGGCAAACATTCAACCATTAAGATTAAAGTCACCAAATTTAAGCTATGTTAAATTTTATTTTGTGAACGTTGTGCTTAAAATTAGTTATTCTTTAATTGGGACCTAGTCTTAAAGTACAAGTCATATTTGATTATCAACTTAAGTTGCATAAATTATTGAAGATTGTAATTGTAAATAATCTAATAATTACAAAAAAAAAAGTTAATATACATTTTATCACAACCAAGACATTATTAGTACTTGTCCTCAAAGAATTTTTAAATTTTTATTTAATCATATTTTTGTGCCTTGATACTTATATAGGTTTAAAAATTTATTCAAATATTTAAGTTTTTGTTGGTGCATTTTTATGCGTGATAAAAAGCTGATTTTTTAAAAACTTAGATATTCAAATTTTTCCTTTTAAAAAAAAAAAAGTTTTTGTTTAAAAAATATGAAAGAAAACCTAGCCATTGAAAAAGAGAGAAGGTAAATATTAAGTTGTCTTTCTAAAATTTTAAGGCTCTTTATTACAAGTAGAACAAATATTCATGTAGTTGGCTATGTTTAAGGTCATTAGGTATACATGGTGGACATTACTGTAACATGGAGGCTTAAGAATAGAGTATACATGGTGGACATTACTCTGACCTGGAGGCTTAAGAATAGGGTATGTACATATATCTAATGGCATGAGGGTTCAAATAATTTATTTTTACATATCATTGACATTCCTCCCATGTTTCACTTTGTCCAAATATATTAGAGTAGAGTTTTTATTACTCTTATTGGATGTAAATATGGTTTTTATTGATGTTTAATTTTCTTGGTTATGAGAGCTTGAACGACACTAGTTGAAAGCTTTTTCAATATTAACCCCTAATTTTAATGTTCTTAAAAAGTTGTGAAATGTGATCAAACTTAAATTGTACATGAAAGTCGCCTATCCTCAAATCAAGGATTGAGAAAGGCTAATGAACAACAATATTTTAACTTATTTTACACAAAGTTGTTCTTTATATCTCATGTAGTATAATAAACTATTTGGGTGCTCATATTTACTTTATCTACCTTGATATGGTAATAAGATATAAACCTTACAACATAATTCATAAATGTTCTTGTTCATTTTTTTATCATTTTGTTTGCTAATAATTATCTCTTTTTAAAATTATATACTTCCAAATGTATTGTATACGATGTTTGATTCCCTTTATCTTGAATCCTTTTGTACTATGATTTATTATTATATTTTAAGCTATTGAACATTAACTAGTTAGACAAATATTTGTGTGCCTAATGATTACTTGATTCAACTTTTGAAGTGTCATTTAGTATAGTGCAATCTAAATTGGGCTTTTTGGTAGAAATTGAAACATATATGCATATTCTTGTACAAGTGTTCTTAAACTTGTGCTATGATTAAAACTACATAAAATTTAAGATATACATCTTAAACCATTTTTACTACGATAAAATCTTTGAACTATAGGTAGCCAATTTCTTCTACGTAGTCAGAATTATTATCTATCATGGCTCAAAACTAATGTGGATCATTCCTCTTGTCTTTATGAAGTTTTGAGTTGTATGTTTTATAGTGTCTATTGTCAAAATTATTATCTATCATGGCTCAAAACTAATGTGGATCATTTATATTATCTTTATGAAGTTTTGAGTTTTATGTTTTATAGTGTCTAAGGATCTCTGATGTAGCAAATCAATCTTTCATGAGCCCGTTTGGTAGTTGGAATATGCCTGAAATTGGCATTATCTAATTCCCAGTTTTGTTTCTTCCATGTTTGTGTCCATCCAAAAAAAATTTAATTGGAATTTCAAAATTCTAATTTTTCCCCAAAATGGGCATATATATCTTCCACCCAAATAGGTGGAATTGGAATTTCGAATTCCAATTCCAATTTTTATAAAACCAAATGTAATATCTCGTTGGTTCTGTGACTTCTCCAAACTTTCATTTTGAAACACATTGGTATATTATATTGCTATATATACACACATGTGTTTATATATGTGTGTGTATATATACATACATGTGTGTATATATATGTGCATATATACACACGTGTGTATATATACATGTTTGTACACACATATATATACACACGTGTGTATATATGCATACAAGTGTGTGTATATGTGTATATGTGTGTATATATACACACATGTGTGCATCTATGTATATATAGATACACATATACACATATTATTCAAAGAAATTAAGAAATAAACAATTAAAAATATTTATGCGTCTTCTTAGTCCTTTTCCAGAATTGACTATATTCAACGTTTGGCATTCCAGCACCCAAACAGGTCCTTAGTGTCAACCTCGTAAGTTGTTCGATCTAAAATGACGTGGAAAGATATATGAAAATATAAATTCTTATAAAGCCCATGTGTATCATTCACTTGAACTTATGCATATATTTGAATACACATATTAACTTAGCATTTCTTAATTATAAAAGTATGTATATATATTTTACTGTGGTATTTTTAAAATAATATAAGTAAATTCTTTACTAATTTGAAAGTACTTGTTTTCACTTAGTTTTGTTTTTCTTTTTCAATTATCATACTTAGAACTAGGACTAAATTTTACATGACATCTATCACATCAAGAGTTGTGTAATGATAAATTCTTAGATTTATTGGTGATAATATTTTTTGATATTGTTAATTAATACTTTGATATTTTATGTCAATGTAGATATGAAATTATATTTTTTGTGAGCATTCTTACTATATTATTGCATTATTGATATGAAAATAATATTGACAACTTAGACAAGTTATAAATATATATTGATGACAATAAAGAGTTGGACTATTGTAAGAAATATTGTGACTAGATACATAGATCATGCCATACATAAAACTATTGGACTATAAGAATTAAGTTAAGCATATTGGTCCCATGAGAAGTACATCTTTGTTACTTAAATAATCTTTTTTAAAGTAAAAATTTAGGAAAACTTGTGATAAGAAACAAAAAAAAGAGGGATAAAAATTTGACATTTTGTATCGTTATTGTATAATGTATGCATTCTCAACATATAACTTTTCATCTTAAGTATGATAGCTAATAATTTTAACATATTGAAGCGTCAATTATGTATTTATTGTGACATATGTAACTCAAATTACTTTATGGTAGAATATGGTGTGACCATGCTTAACATGTACAGAATAATGTATGGTACTATATATATATATATATATAAACTCATTAATTTTATTTAAATTGAACAATGAATTTATCCAGTTTTAAATATTAATATCCTTCACACCATATTTCTTATTTTATTTTATTTTACTATTTACCAACATCCATATTAATTTATTAAAATCTTTTAAAATAATTATTTTTAATGAAAAATAATTGAAAAAGACAAATTCTAGCTTATACGGGCCAAACATAAATAAGGGGCCTCAAAATTATGATGACAAACTTGTTTATGTAACAAAAGTTACGTGCAACTAGAGTCCCTGCCTAATGTAACAAAGTAAGATAAATTATCAACTAATCAGCCTAATGTAACAAAGTAAGAGAAATTATGAACTAATCAGCATAAAACAGTGGTCTTGCTTGGTGTCGTCATAAATGACTAATCTAGGTACTAGCTTTTGGATTTTGATCCCCTCTGCTATGTATTGTCTTTGCAAAGCTGGTAAGTTGAGTTGTCCTTTTATGGGCTCTTATCCATGCTCTTTAGTCTTCCATCTCTACACATTCCTAACTTGTATAATGATTTATGAATTTTTAGGATTGCTAAGATCTTGACAACGATTCAATGTGTGTATTAACAGCTCAACAACCAATAATTAATAGTTGCATAAAAAACAATAATAATTAAAAATTGATGTAAGAGGCAAGCTTGAGTGGTGGCAAAGACAAAGCAATTCACTTTGGGTACTAGCTTCCTCTGGATCATTATTATAACTGCTGAAACTGCCATAAATCCCAAGTTGCTGAAAACAAAAAGTCAATAATCAATCCCAGCCTCCTTTAACATAAAAGTTTGTAAATAATAACAATGAATAACCCTATATAAAGAACGATGTGAAATGCCTAAAAATGACAACAAAAAGTATTAATTGAATATTTGAACAAAAAATGTTACACTGAATGCAATCTTCAGATATAATTTATGTTGTTTGATCGGAGACTAAAACATCTAAAGATTCAAAATAGTGCATAGCATATGGCTGGGACAAAGCATGAATCTGACAAAACAATCAAATAATTCCCTCAAGATGAATACAAATATCTAGTAGACTAATCAAGGACTAGTTCAGAGCTCACAAAATAAAATCCCCATATCAACCTGTCATCAGAGTAGAAAAAAGAAAGACTATTGGACTTTTTGAAATACATCTATGTGGAGATGGATTAAAAAAGTTCTGCTAAAAGGAATTGCTTAGTCTCTGTCTCAACTCGCATGATGCACAAGCTCATCTCTATTTCTAGTGCATGTATTTTGTGCTGGTTTTAAAATGGTTGATCAAATTATGCTATGATGGATGTTCATACCCTGTTCTAAAGCGCCCATTTTGGCACAGGCTAAGAGGATCATTGAAAAGGTGGTTGAATCCGGCTTTGCACCTGCAAATTAGATTAGTTTATAAAATTGATTCAAATAAACTATACATGGAACCTGCCATTGAATATGTTAAAACTGAAGCAAATTGCTTTTGCTGCTTGATTAACATAAAAGTCATCTGTCTGTGGCAATCAATTAGTTGTTCTTGTGCACATTCAGATGTGTTAGTAAGCACAAAAACCATATGGTAGCCAAGATTTAGAAAATGTAGGGAAATATTTCTTGAATGAAATGTGTGGACAATGGATGACATACAACAGACTTTTAAATTACTGGAAAGGGCATCGTATGGGAGGGTGTCGACAAACCTCCCCTATCAGATAACGCCCATTAACCAAAAAGCAACTGTATTTATGCTTTCTGCCATTCACATAAAAAGCATGACATAGAGGAAACGTCTATGCAGCAGACTAAAACGTATTTCTTACCAAGGGGGACACTTAGTTTTTTTTTCAACTTTTTTTCAACTTCCTTATTATGTTTTACGTTTTAGTCTGCTATTTAGCGGCAATGGCTAAAAACGCGAGGATTTGCACCTCGTTCCCCGCGTTCGCCAGCACGTGATGTGACGGTCTGTTTTCGGTTTCCGTCTCCGATGCAGAAAATTGTCAGCGTGCAGTCAGATATATTTAA
>MU227713.1:3957377-4020299 GCA_018584345.1 Thuja plicata | reverse complement strand
AGAATTTTATATTATTATTTTTAATTTTATCATCATATTATATTTTTATCATATTAGTAAAATTACTATATTTATTTGTATTATTACATTACTACTTTTTTATATTATTTTATACTATATAATCTTTCTATAATATTATATTAATATGTATATTATTTATATTATTATATTATTATTATTTATATATTATTCTATTATTACTTTCAATATTATTATTTTAAAAAATTCATATGTAAAATTGAAATGGTTCCTGAAAAATTAAAATTCTAAGTTAAAAGCCTCTCATAAAATGAATTGTTAAAATCATATTTAAATATATCTGACTGCACGCTGACAATTTTCTGCATCGGAGACGGAAACCGAAAACAGACCGTCACATCACGTGCTGGCGAACGCGGGGAACGAGGTGCAAATCCTCGCGTTTTTAGCCATTGCCCTATTTAGCCAATACCTGACATAGACAGTAATACCTGACAAGATTTGATGGATGTCCGTACCCTGATCCAAAGCTTCCATTGTCACCGCTACGGTCGAAGCTGCCACAAGAAAGAGAAAGCACGATAACGGTTTGATTTAATGGATGTTAACGGAGTCTAGTGTTTGAACGGAGTCGGACGTTGACAATGACGGGCTCACATCTGCACACCTAAGCAGTCAAAGCTTAGTGTGTGATGTTTAAGCCGTCCGGTAATAAAGAGGGGTAGAAAGGGGGATATATATAGGCATAGAGAGTGATAGAGAGATGACAAGATAGAGATACATTTAGAGGTAGAGATGGGAGAAGAAATATAGAGATGTAAATATTAAAAGGTATAAGAAGGGGGTGATGGAGAGAGATGGTTGGATAGAGATATAGATTAATATAAAGTGGGAGGATAGGAAAAAGTAGATAGAGAGTTAGAGATAGATTAAGAGGTAAAGATAGAAAGAGATATAGGGAGATAGAGAGAGAGAGATAGAAAGGAAGAGTTATAAAGATATATAGATGGTGAGATATATTGATACAAATATAAGGATATTTAGAGAGGATGAGAAGGAGTGACAAAGGGAAAAATACTTAAATGATCTTTCTATAACTCTACGACGTTCACATTACACACTAAGATGCAATTGCTAGTTTAATATATTTTGATCCCTTGTTACAGTGTAGGTAAACTTGCTTGAATGTGCGTATAGCAACCTGACAATTCTCTAAATAAGAAAAAGGAGGAATCTAGTCACAGTTTAATATATTTTCGTCCCTGTTCCAGTGCAGGTAAATACACAACTTCATGTATTTTATGTTACATATTTTGTCCTTTCGTATGACATGATTAGAGCGATGACTTGAACTGACGGAGAAGTGGGAATGGAAAATTTTAAATATGTTTTCATTTCGTATGGCATAATGAGCTGAATTTACGGAGTAGACGTTATAATAATTGAATGTCTACGTCTCCAGCTGGATTGATGGATTGACTAATTGACTAATTGAATGCCTACATCTCCAGCTCATGCTGTAGGAGGGAATGACAAAACATAAAGTTTTCCAGTAATAATTAATTGAATGTCTATTGTCAATTCAATTCATCGTGTTTTTTAAAAGGATAGGATATATAGTTTTCCAGTAATAGTTAATTGAATGTCTACTGTCAATCCAACTCATTGTGTTAAAATATTAAAAAAGTATTAATTCACATTACCAGTCTAACAAATAAGAAATTTAATGTGCCTCTAGTGGCATGTTGAGCTCCTCGTCAAAGTGTTTACCTCCTTTAAAAAAATAAAAAATTTAATGCCTATTCTTTCTTGTATTAAAAATAAAAGTTTTCTATTTACATTATAGAACGAGTCTCTTAGTTGTTCATCTTAATCAATATATTTTATATATCCTCCGTCCGTTTGTTTTCACTATCGAAGTGAGTTTTCGACTCATAATTAAGTTGAAAACCTTCCAAATCACCAGCGAGCCATTGCATGACAATTGAGTCAAATCTAAAGAAAATAATTATTATGTTGTGAAGTTAATGTGTTTTCAGTATTTTCTTTCCCAATTATTATAATCTTATTTTCCTAGAAATCCGGTACTAAAAACAGCGAGGTAATATTTAAAATAATGCTTTTATCGTCACAACTTTAGTTTAATTATTAATATTATCTTGTAAAATTCAATGGATACCAACCTAATTATTATTTTATATTATTATTTATATAAATTAAGTAATTTTTAAAAAATACAAATTAATTAAAAGTTAGAAGAGTTAATTAGAGATTTAAAAAAAAAACTTAATTTATAATTTAAATATTTTAAATAATTATCATATTTTATATGAAGTAATTTAAATTTTTTTAAGTAATATATAATTATATTTATTTTAACATGTGTCAACAATATGACTTGGTAATGTAAAATATAAAATGGTAGAGTGCTCTGGTTTTCCATGCAAACATCAACAAGCAAGTTTTGAAGATTCATAGATTCACTAGACTTACAAAACAAGTTTCATTATCACCCCCAATCAATATATTGTACAGGTATGCCTTCACATCGATACAAGCTCCAATAACTTACCCTAATAATGTTCCAATTCACAGAGCACCCTTCAATACAAAGTGACAGCCAGATCAAAGGGTTTTGCATCAGTAAAGCGATCATTCCTAGCATAGAAACTATAGAAGGAGATAGACAGAAGGGCAAACGAAAAAGATCAACAATGGAAATCTCCTAGGATGACACACTATGTAGAAATGGAGAAGGGATAAGCTAAATCCTCCCAATCAATGTCAGTTTCCACTGAATAGGAACAAAGGACCTACAGCTGAGAAACCAAAAATTTATATCATAGAGGAAGTATTGAAGGACCAAACAAACGATTTACACAATCGAGCCCTCATTGGTAAGTTCTACAAATTTAACCCATCCTCTCACGAATTATCTTGTTGGGTAAATAAATCTTGGCCGAGCATTGTTGAAGTATTTTGCATAGACAATAGGGAAGGATTCTTTATAGAAATTTTCTTAGGGAAATAGGAGAGGGATAGGGCTCATAGATGTAAATATTGGTTTATGAATGGCTCGGGCCTTTATACTTAGATTTTGTCACCAAATCTATAACCAACTTCAGCTAACCCTAATTTTTTTCCTTTTTGGATCTGTTTACCTATGTTACCCTTAGAATATACGGATCTAGATCTTTTTTTTTTTTATGAATAGAGGCCTTCACTATTAATAGAAATATTAAAGTACAAAATTCATAAAAAAAAGGGCCAGGGGAAAAAAAATTTCACCCCGCAAGTTCAAACAGCACCTAGGCCGGAAACAAACAGCTATTCATCAAAAAACGTATAAAACTAGAACCCCTCAGGCTGCGAGAGCAGTAGCAGAAGAAGGAGGAGGATCTTTGTCATCCGGCTTGCCCCAGACAGCGGGCACAGGAGCTTGATCAGGGATGGCCCAACCATCTTCAGGATCTTCTTTTTCAACTTCTCCTTCCTCCCGCCTGGGCGAGATAGCCAGCGCCAGGCGAGGGAATTTTCCCTGATTATCAGGAGCATAGGCCGAAGGCCAAGCAACAGCAGTAGAAGCAAGCACATGAGGCCACCCAGAACCCGCATCCCTCCAAGGAGGCGAGGAGGGGGAGCGGCGATGCCATTGTCGCGGAGTCCTGGAGTGTTTGGCAGAGGAGCTCCGACTACGACGTCGCCCCCTGGGCAGCGTACGGTCAGCTGTGAGAGAATCTGGAGGCACTCAGGCAACAGTGCAAGGGGCATTGCTCCAGTGCTGGAGCAACTCCTGTAAGTGGGCAACCTCTAAGGCCACTTTGTCAGCTTGCACTGGATCTACATCATTACATTATTACAAATACAAGCTTTATCAAAAAGAGAAACATGAATATCCCGAGAACTGTGAGAAAAAAGCACAGCATTTCTATCTTTCCACAAAGTAAATAAAATTTCCAGCCGAAAGGAATGCCAAATCTGGGTGAACTAAGAAGGCATTCGGGGAGAGTCACCAAGAAGAACCATGTGCCAAGAAAAGGGTTCTGGCCTGAAGGGAGGAAAAAAGTTGTGAATCCAATTCTAGTAATTTTGAGCACGACGATAAAACTAGAAAATATGCATGAGAGTCTCCGAGTGACCACAAAAAGGGCATTTGGGGTCAGGAACCCCCATATGCCTGAGCCTAGCTCCCAATGGTAAGCCCTAGTATAACAAACACCAGGAAAAATGAGCAATTTTAGGCTCAGTAACAGCATCCCAAATGATGTGAAACCTCCACCCCCATCTCTTCTACGAAGAGGAAAGATGCCAGCGGTGATTGAGTGAGTCAATCATGGGCAAATGAGGCATAAGCCAAGAATACTAAAGTTTTAGCTTGTAACTGGTGAATGGAGTGGCAGGATACCACTTCCAGTCTTTCCACCATGGTCTGACGGACTGAATTCCCAACTTGTGCAAGAGGTGAGGCAGAATGGCAGAAACCAGCAAGTCAAAAGTCTGACGATCTAGGCGGATGAGCCGAAACTAAACTCAGAGATCATCCCAGGATCGAAGACTCATGGTGCTTCTGGAAAAGACATCTTTAGGGGTCTGAATGCCACGCTTGTGGAATCGAAGAGCACTAACTCCTTGCATTCTGGCAAGAGGAATCCCTTGATGGGAAAAAAGAGGAGACCACCAAATGTTTTGCTGGTTGAAAGAAAGACCATCATGAAATCCATTTCCAGCCCACCGAAGCCAAGGCTTGATAGACTCCCAGGCTCTCCAAATACTTTTGGCAACAAAAGTGCCCTGGATCTGAACAGGCTCCCTCATAACCAGAAGGGTTTGAAATCCAATCCCCTTCCAGGCAGGCTTGTGAAGAGGAAATCCTGAGGAAATGCAGTGCCGAAGCAGAATTTTCCAGGATTCATCACCAGAGAGGCAACGCACAATCCACTTGGCACAAAGGGCATGTCCTTGCTTCTGGGTATCAATTAAACCAAGCCCGCCAGAGGACTTAGGAAGGAAACAAAAGTCCCAGGCGACTCTGTAAAAGCCCTGATGATCAATAACAGAGGCCCAAAGAAAATCCTGAAGAAGTTTCTCGAGCCGTTTGTAAGAGGCTTCGGAAGGGGCCCAACAAGAGGAGTAGTAAACATGCGTAGCGGCTAGAACTTTGGAGCAGATCTAGAATTTTCCTGCGAGGGAAAGCGGCTTCGTGATCCAGTAAGTAAGCTTTTTTTCAATCTTAGAAAGCACTGCATTCCATAGATCAGTAGGATTGCCTTGAAAAGC
Source organism: Thuja plicata (assembly GCA_018584345.1). NCBI lineage: Eukaryota > Viridiplantae > Streptophyta > Pinopsida > Cupressales > Cupressaceae > Thuja > Thuja plicata. The sequence goes on along the minus strand of MU227713.1, from coordinate 4,015,043 downwards.
AAAGGGAATACCCAGGAACCGGAATATCTCCCCATGCTAAATTTTTGTCCAGCCAAATTGCGAAAGCCAGGGAGGCTCAGGAAGAGCCGACTGTCTGTAACAGAGGGTTTTGTGCCACTGAATGGAAAATCCAGAGGCCAGGCAGAAAGTGTCTAAACACTGCAAGGCTGCCTTGATATTCTCTTCATCCTCTACCAGGGTGAGGAAGGAATCATCGGTGAAATGGCCATTGACCAACTATTGAGAAGAATTCGGCAAGGAGATTCCCTTAATAGTTCCCATAGAAATGGAATGTGCAAGAAAATATCCAAACCCTTCGGCCGCTAACACATAAAGAGCAGGAGCTAGAGGGCAGCCCTGGCGAATGGAACGAAAAAGCCCGAAGGTGGAAGACTGGCGGCCATTGAAGAGCATCTGCACAGGTTGAAGAAATCTTGGGCCAAAACACATAGCGTGAAGCATCGCAAGGATAAAATGCCATTCAATATGATCATAAGCTTTAGCAAAATCAATTTTGAGAAAAAGGGCTTTCTGGTTAGACTTTTGAGCCCATTCCATACCTTCCCAAATAACAATGATGTTGTCAAGAATAAATCTTGATTTAATAAACCCTATTTTTTCAGGGCAAACAATTTGCGGAAGCATGTGTCGGATCTTAAGAGCCAGAGCTTTCGCAATGATCTTATAAGAGACATTGAGTAGAGTGATGGGCCGCCAGTTGCAGATATCTTCAGGATCTCCAAACTTGGGAATGAACTTGATATTCCCTTGATTGATGATATCCCCAAGGGATTGGGTATGAAAGGCCTCCAGGTAAACTTGGTGAAGATCCAGGCCGATGGCATCCCATAGGGTTTTGTAAAACTCACAGGGAAAGCCATCACAACCAGGGGCTTTGTCATCAGCCATGGAAAACACAGCTTCTCAAAGATCCTGCAGGGAAAGTAGTTGGTCACAAAAGACCCGCTGAGCAGGGGAGAGACACTGAGGAACCACCGCGATGCAATCCTTGAGAGCCTTCTCGCTGGCAAGGGAGTGGCCCTGAGTAGCAAAGACTTGTTCATAATGGCGATCAAAGGCTTGCAAGACATCAGGAAGCTCCATGAAAAGGGAAGGACCTTCATGGATTCTGGCTATGCCTGTACTGGTATGCCGAGGACGGAGGGTAGTAAAAAAATCTTTAGAGACTTGATCTCCAACCTTTAACCAGTACAAACGGGCTTTGATCTTGGCTCCTCTAGCAGCATGGTTGTTAGCCACTTGCTTCTGATGATGTAACTTGGCAAGATTGAATTGAAACTCTTGATTAAGGGGTCTTGAGCTAGGGCTTCGGTGGAAATACACAAGGTTTTGGTGTTGGCATCATAGGCTCTACGATGACAGTTGGCCAATTGTCGGCCATAGATGTCTAAAAAGTGAGCCGTACGCCTGAGGGTGTCATTCCACCATTGAATCCAACCTGTCAAGCAGGTGGGTCTAGGCTCCAGGTTCCAAACCCGGTGAATGTGGGCCACAGTGGTAGGATGCTGAAGGATAGAAGTATTAAAGTAGAATTGCATGGTGGGAGGCCTAGCCTTAGCTGTCTACCAAACAATATTAAATTGGATGGGATAGTGGTCTGACAAGGTCACATTAACAAGAGGAAGGATAGGTAAGGCTTGCTTATAAGAGAAGGAAAAAAAAGATTGAGCCGAGATCATGGCACAGTCAAGCCTTTTATGAATTCTATCAGAAGAAGCCCTGTAATTAGACCAAGTGTGCAAGGCCCCATCAGAATGGCGGTGGCCCACGTTGGGATCAAAGAGCCCTAATTTATTGCGCATGTAATACCAGGCTTCTCTCTCACCAGCTGTCCATCGAAATGGTAGGAAACCATCTTTGTCAGCCGCCATTTCCACCATATTGAAGTCCCCACAAACAAGCCAAGTAGCAGGTGGAAGAGAATCCGCAAGCCAACGCCAAAGGTGAGATCTTTCAACAACATCATTGGGAGCATAAACATTAACTATGACGAAGGAATGATTCTCAATAATTAAAGTGGCCCAAACCACTTGTTGCATGGGATTTGAACCATGACTAACCAGTAGAGAATGCCAACGAGGAGAGAGGAGAGTGACAACTCTGCCTCGGCCAGCCTCATGCTGAGAAAAGAGAGCAAGGCTCTTAGGCCAAATAACTTTACAAGCAGCATCAAGCATGAAACCAGAAATCTTAACTTCCTGGAGGCATAAAACATCCAGGTGACAAAATCGCTTACGGAAATCCCTGACAAAATATTTTTTGTGAAGGTCTGTCAACCCACGAACATTCCAAGAGATGTACTTCATGGAATAACAGTGTCGTCCATTCCATCCTCATCCCCAAGGGAGGAAAAACTATTAGACAAATACCTTGGGACAAAACTAGACCCAAGAAAATCTAGAGTAATATTACGCCGCTTGTCCTGCATGCCATTGTGCATTGCCTCAGCACGCCCAGAAGGGCTGCGAGAGTGGTGGAAGGAACTGGAGGGAACAATGTCGACAGCCGTAAAAGGCAAGCTAACTACAGGAACAAAAACTTGGGTGATGGAAACATTTTTCCCCTGCTCAACAGGGTTTGAAGCTTTGATAACAAGGGTTTCCAAAAAAACTGTGTTATCAAAGGGTGGCGGATGGGAGGTGGGAGCCAAAACAGGCTGCTTGGGGAGCTTGTTACAGCGACTGACAGTGACCCATTCATCTTTTTTTCCATCTTTCTTTCCAGCTTCTTTTCTGCCAGCCTCAACCGGTTGTGTATTAGCATCCTTGGGAGTAGGCTTGGAGCAAGGCACTACCAGAGGGCATTCCTTAATCTTATGCTCCACTGATTGACATTGAAAGAAAGTATTGGGAAGGTTAAGATAGAGCACCTTCTGGGTGAAGGTGGTATCACCAACCTGAATCTCTATGGACTCTTTAAGGTCCCTAAAAAGGTCAACCTCAACACAGAGCCTCTTGTGAGGGCGCGGATTAAGAAAATGATCATGCTCGAGACATATAACCCTACCAAGCTTTTTCACTATGGCTTGCATGAAAGGCCAACAAGGTAAGGGGAGACCAGGGAACTTGACCCAAACTGGGACCTTGAGCTTCTTGTCATCAGAGACAAAGAAGTCACGAGACCAGCGCTGGAAAATTAACAGCGAGGTCCTGATATTCTAGGGACCTTTGGCAAAGATAGCCTCCACATGGGAGGGGTTAGAAAAGTGAAAAAGGAAAAAGCCTTTAGTAAGGCTCTGAATGCCTTCTAGGCGGATTCTGTGAGGAGTCCAGTTCTTCGCAACCCAGTCCTTGAGAACATGTTCAGGGGGGTTGCGACCCAGAAAATAGCCAATCAGGATGTGTGATTCAAGCCAAGTGCATGCATCATTGAATTCATTAATGGGTAAAATAATGTCAGGCTGATCCATACCTTGTGGAATACCTTGGGTACAAACTTGCGGGGGTGTTTGCTTGGTGGCGCCATTTCTATCCAAAACCACACCAACACCAGCATCAACTGCTTGGTGGGAAGTGGCCAGAGCCATAAATACTAAGCTATTTCCTATAATAACTATGGTATGTGTGAAGGATAGAAACACAGAGATGGACGCAAGGTGAAAAAACCGTAGCAGAGCACAGACCGAGCATGACCTTGATTATGGGTAATAAAATGCATATTTTTTCTCAAACATGATTTGGTTTCTTTTGATGATCGTAAAGAGTCAGTTCGAATATGTGTTCTCAAAGAGATGTCTAAACCTTGGCCATTGTTCATAGAATTAGTATATAAGTTTGGTTTTGTAAAGAAAGTGGTTAACAAGGATGAAGATAGAAAGGTGGAACCTTATTAAAATAAACTTGGTCACTTCACCTCAACCCATCTTAGCTATTAAGAAGACTTCATTCATGAGTATAAAGACCTGTATAATATAAAATGGCAAGCAATGTTAAAAGGTAGATCACTCACCAAATCCTATTATGCATTAGAATACAAACCCACCCTTAAACAAATCTTATTAACACAACCAAGAGATGAAGGGCGTTGATGCAAGATCTATGTAAAAGGGGGGATTTGTGATTCTTATAGAAAGTGATGTGATATGTAAATAATAGTAAATATGATATATGAAGTGAGTACAAGAGGAAAATAGGAGGAATGAACTCACCTTTAAGAAAGAAGAGGAAGATTGAACTTTAGATCTGAATTTGACAATCACTGAAATGTTAGAATTAGGTGCAATTCAAGATCTAGGCATCTGATGTCTGGAACTTTCCACTGTGTAAATTTCAACTGAAAGGTGGGGGACTACATCATCCAAGTCAACCTAGTCCAGGATTAGGTCGTCAAAGTCAACATAGTCCTTTCAGGTCCAAATCTGATGCTAATTACACTAGGTCTACAATAGGTTTTGAGACTCTCGAATCCGGTTACGAAACTCCCAAAACTACACCTGCACACAAAAAAGGGGGAAAATGTTGGAGGTTTCCTTTTTCAATCCCCTGTTTAGGAATTAACCTTGAAATGAAATTGAAATTGCATAAGGAAATATGAAATAGAATCTAGATCTGAAACATAAATCACCTTATACCTCAATGATGCAATGTCTCTTTAGAGGTGATCACAAGTATTGATTGAATATCTTGGACTCCAAAAAACCCCAATAGGAAATCATGAAACCAAATACTTGAATGGTAGATGTTGTAGTTTTCTACAATGTTGGATTAAGGAAGAAAGAGAAGAAGTCTTGACGGACGAATGTAGATATTCTTCCTTGATTGCAAAATCCTTTTCTTGATCTCTAATAGGGGAAAGAAGCTAGATCTATGGAAGGAAATGCCTTGAATGCATGTTGAAATGAATATATTTTAAATTCTTGATAGCTCTTGGTGGCTTCCTTGCACTTGAATGCTTGATGATGGATGCCTCCACTAATGGATTCTTGCTTCTACTTAGATCTTTTGAATGCACAATGAATTTTTTGTAGATGTGTATGTGGCTTGCACAATAATGGATGATGTAAATGTAGATATAGATGTAGATTTGAAAATTAGGGGAGGAGGTCTCCTTGTATATACATTTCAAGGCTCAGATTACATCTAGACTAACTACAATTTAAAACCTTGGAAGAAAATCTCACCAACGGACCCCAAGCCAATTATGATCTCAAAAACCCAGGACAAGGTCGACTTGGACGACCTAGTCCTACCAAATTTGACCTAAGCCCCCAAATTCGACCTAGTCAAGGTAAAATTGCCCCAAAATTGATCGGGATGTCGGGGAGAGTGATAAGGAGTGGTGGTCAAATTAATAGCCTGTTAAGAGATCAGGTCCAATCCCAAAATTTTAAAATGAATGCATAGGTCCTAGGTGGAAAATGAATTATGTGATTAGATGAAAAATGGGAAATCATGCATAGAAGTTAGATCCAACCTCAAGTTTTGAACAAATAATTTTGATTTGAAGGATGAAAAAATATTAGAAGGACACGAAGTCAATGTGAGAACCCATACATACTAAAATGGGGCTAAAAATGAGCACCTAATAAGGGTGCTTACTTTTTAGGATGGTACAAGATCCTGTATCATTTCCTAGAAATTCTCTCTTAAAGATCAATCTTACCAAAATAATAATGTAGATAATAAATAACTGGATGGGGTTATAGAAAAATTGCAAAGGAGGTTGAGAACCAATAGGTGAATGAGAAAGATTAGGAGAATGGACACCCTAAGAATGAAATTTTTAGGGATAGATTATTTGACAATAAAAGGAGTGTAGAATCATTGTAAGTGTCCCTCAAGAGAATACATAGCATGAAAGTGGGGGCCAAACAATTAATGTTAATACTATACTAATTTCAAGTGAGTTTTTACAAGCTTCAAAAAAAGTAACTTCACATATGCCTTCTAAGAGAGAAATAGAAACAAACAGAAAGGATATCAATTCTCCTACCCAAGACTTAAATAATTGATGAGATTGAAAGAATATGATTTATCCCAAATTAGTGGGAATGAGTCACCAAACCCTACAAATAAGAGAGAAAATGCAATCATAAAACTAGAAAAATTTGATTAGTTGGTTGACAATTTTTTGCTACAGGTTGCAGAAGAAAAAATGGATGAAATTGTAGAAGAAGTTTTCAATGAAGAAAATATTGCAAGTGATTCAAATGGGGATATAAGGGTTAAAAAACCTAAAAAAATTAATGATTTTCACTTGGTTGGTTACAAGCAATATTTATGTACATCGTAATAAGAAGCAATCTCCCCTTCAATCCCAGCAATCAATTCTATGAAAAGAGATATCGAGGTTTTTAACCCCATTGCCATAAGTGTTATCAAGGTTTTAACCCCATCAATACATGGCATTACATTATGTTATGCAAAGTGTAATCAGAAGAATTTTTTTTGAAAGTTTAGATTACATTTATTTTTTCTTATTACACATTGCACTTCACTTTGCAAATGTAAACACAAATGATATCAAGACTTTTTTCCCCGATTGTGAGTATGTTCCTAAATATAATGTAAAGTGTAATCGAAGCTAAAAACTCCCTTTACACATGAAATATTAAGTTTTACCCTCATAATTGAAGATTTTTGTTTCAATTACACAAACTATTGCACTTTTCAAACATGTTGTTCCCTCATGTGTAATGCATCCTAAAAAATCTAAAATTCCATTTTTTCTCTTTTTTTTTTTATGTCTTTTCATTTTTAGTCTAGACATTTGTCAAATATCTCATATGTCATGTTGAGTCATAATCCAACCTTGGAAACTCTTATAGTCCACCACTACAATTCCATTGTAGGTGCTCTCATTCACACGTCATACTTCTCACCTCAGCTCCATAGAGAGAATTTCCTTAAAGAACTAGAACTACCCCACGCAAGAAGATAAAAATGAATTTGGTAATCAAAGGACATAGAAAAATTAGATCATACATAATTTTTAGTCATGGGTTAGAATACAGATCAATGATTTGTTGATGCCATCAAATGCAAAGGTCAAAGTTCTATTTTCTTAAGAAGCTCCCACCCATATACAAATTTGAATATTGCAAGCACTAGCAATCTGGAGACATGACAACCTCTTTGACACAGGATGATGTAATAAGAATTGTGTGTTTTCAGACACTTAGTTTAGTTTCAAGCATGTATATGTAATGCATTTTTGCCAAAGTACATGTAAAGAAAAAAAATGTAATTTCGTGTGGTTACATCATATGTAAAATCATAATATGTAATTTTATGTAACCACATTACATTTCAAGTTACAGTAAAATGATAATATTGAATGAATCAACAATTAGTTAGGCTTCACCCACCTTTAAGTTATAGCTTCTATCAGTGATTTTTCTTGCAGGATTTTAATACAATATGAATGCTTAAACCTAATACTTCCAATTTCTAACTCATGCAAGACAAAGCCTAATTGATGTGGACTAATTCCTCCTTCTACTTCAAGATCCACAAGCTCAGGAAGGTGTACCTTTAATAGATTATTGATTCTCAGTATCTGTATTAGTGGATTAGGGCTTTCACTTATTGAATAATTGTCTTTCACTGTATCAATTGATAAAACACCTTGCAGATGACAATAATTAACTTAATAGAGATCTTTACAAGCCAAGTTATGATAGTAAAAATAACAAAGATCAATGAGATAAGGATTCTCATCCTTCTTCCTTTTGGATTTCTTTAAACTTAAGAGGGCTAACCTAGTGATTCTCTCTTTAAGGAATCAATAAACTGGATTCTATTCTCTAATACAATTACTTAAACATATATATTCTTTGTAACTGAAAAATGAATGATTGATTTCTTTAATATTTGATGATGATTAATTTCTTGCCAAACCCTAAACCGGTGCCTAATTCTTGGGCAAAGAGTCAATATCAAGTATAAATCCACAGTAAAATGATTAATAAAAACACATGAAGCTTAGATAGAATGCCTTAAAATCTACCTTTTACTCCCACACCCCTATTATCAGATCCTTACACCAATATTTAACTCTCTGGAATCACTTATAAGAATTACTCTCTCCTTGAAAGAAACTTACAAGTAATTGCACAATCACCTTGTAACTGGTATATTTAAGATGCCTTACAAATTAAACATACAAGAGCTCAAACATAAATATAAAGAGACAAAAAATTATATAGAACAGAAACTGCAATGTGTTTTATTAATATGTTACTGCTTCAATACATTCAAAAGGACTAAAAGCACAAAGCTCAGACAAAATTGAGAAGTCTACCTTGTAGTTATATATTTTACCATCCTTAAAATTATGTTCTATCTTGCTATTTATAGAGTCTTAGCCATCATGGAATCCTTAAAGAATAAGGGTGCAACAAGATTCAGATGGATTAGACCTAACCCTAAAATATACTAGAAGACAAAATACAATAAGACCTTAAGCGGTGGAAAGACAAAATTGGAGGACAATCAGATTTGGTCTTCAAATCTTTCATACCTGGCACCTTTGTCTGTAGATATTCTGGATAGCCTCAAATAGTTGTTGCAAGATCTAGTGACCACCAATACAAGTTAATTTACACTAATCTTACTAATGACTAACCTCCCTGTTCTCATAGACCATGTGCCATGTGTCTCTTCACTCCTCATCCATTATGTCTAAGTCAACTGTTGCAGGCTTCTTTTTCTTGGGCTTGGTGAGAACATCCCATGCTGCAAATTTTTCCGCTTTAGGCCAATTAAAGCTCTGAATGCTCTGTAACTCTACATTTTGCCTTTCCCATCTGGCATCTGTAATTCTCTTGACATCTGCAACAAAATTATTAAAGTCAATCTCGGCCTTAAATGCCTCATCTAAGGTCTTATTAAACCTTTCCAAATCTAATTCACTATTGCCAGATATAAATGTCTCTTTATTAGGTAGTAATGTATCAAATTCTCCTCTCCATACTTCCATTGCCTTAATCTCATTATCTTCTCCCTTTATTGGAGGAACAAAGTTTTTGTAATATGAGCCAAACATGTTGACCCTAGCCCCAATCTGATTTGCCTTGCCCTTGAAGAAATTCAAGGTAACCCCAATCTGATCAATTTCCTCACCCACTTGTGTAACAATCTCAGGGAGATCTTCCCTAAGTGGTTGTAGGGCTACTAACCTTTCAAACAAAGTTGTCCTAACTGACCAGGTTCCAAAATAAGGATTTCAAATTGAAACATAATTATTTACCTTTGTTTGCAAACGAGGCAACTTGATGTAATAATTATATACTAAATCAAGTTTTTTCGTCAGGGCATTGATCCTATGTTGCAAGATATTTTCCAAGGCTTCCAAAGCCTCCTTATTCTGATCTTTATTACTCTATACTATCTCCTTTGAAATATCCCCTGCATCCTCAGTTTGTACGAGGGCATCCACAACTTGCTTGGTTGAAGCAGGAATAGTCTCAGGGATTTTTTTTTAATTTCAAACTCAATTCTACCACCAGCTTCTCTAATGCATTGATCTTTATCAAGCATAGTTCCCTATCCTTCACTACAACACTTGCCTCATCAAACAATTTTTTGATATCTCTTTGACATTAGTTCAACTTTAGCTTCATTTAGATGAGAAAAATATGTAAGGGCCTATGATATTTCCAAATCTCCAGTGTTATGGATAGACCATATGACCTTATCCCCATCTCTATTTTTCTTGTACATTAATAAGTGATGGCTTCTGAGTCTTGGGAGCTAGAGCGCACATGGCTAAAGTTTGGGATTGTGCATTATATCCACATCCCCTGATCATTTATCCCACCTGTGTCTTTGAAGAAAATTTTATGTAAGGTTGCCTTCTTATTTGATCTATGATAAAAGAAGAGTCGAGATCCCATCCTTCCACCAATAGCATCCCACTAGATTTAACCAATTGTCTAACTTCTTCTAGTGTCATGTTTTTTGTCTTAGGGTTATATTCCTACATAGCCTGCATGGCTTCACTTGGCACTGATTCACCTCCCGCTAATTGTAATTGTGACCCAAATTTTTGTTGATTTTCCCATATCAAGAAGTCCTTGAATTATTTGGTTTTGATGAAATTGTCATCACTCAAGAATTTCTTTTTCTGAATCTCTCTTTCATCTTGACATAATAAAAGGGGTATTTGAACATTTTCTTTCACATCTTCTCTTTTCTTCTTACATGCCCTTATTAACTTCCTGAGTTGATGGTCATAAGTTCTATTACTAGTGAATAAAGAACTCACTTTATCTTTTTTCTTCTTCTATGTCTTAACATCAGAAGGCTCCCCTATTTTCACTTTTTGTTTCTTCTTGGGAGGTTCACTAGTCACCTCAGCCTCTTTTTATTGAGTCAAATCCATTATATTCTCCTTTGTTTGAGGTGGCTGACCCACTGGAGGAGGGCTATGCACTAAATAGCTATTGTCACTATACGCTAAGGAAGAGTGCTTGTTAGGACCTCTCTCCTTACCTTCTATCTGCTCCTCAAGATGGTTACACAATGTGCCATAAGATTCTATCATCTTATCAGGTCTTTGCAAGTAAGGAACATCATGGAAGTAACCCTCAAAAGGGATCCTTTTTTTCTTAAGTTCTTGTTCCATATCCATTTTCTCTTGGAACTTATCAACCCTTCTTACAACTTCAACACCCTCTAATAATGTTCCTTATAAGATCCTCCTCTACACAATGTTCATGCTCTTTGGTATTCAGAATGGTTGGGGTCAAGAGTTTCTTTGCACTGAATATGAATCCCTCTGTGTCAACATACCTATACAAGGCTACATTCATTTTGAAATGACCCAACCATCTGTTTACTGAGTCCAATGCCCCCTTACAAATTGTGAAGCCATAAACTTTAAAATGTCGAGGTGTAAAAGTACCTTTTGGGTGTGAAGCCAAATGCTCCTTATAAGTCTACATCAATTGCCATATGAACTCCATAACATATATCCTTGGTGGCACATAATATGGTAGTATATGTGGTGGCTGGGAGCAACCATAAACTCTTATCAAATTAAAATCCTTATTATAGTAGAAATCTCCTTAGTTGTGGTCTTCTATCCACTTGTCCACAAACTGACAAGGCCTGAGAAGCTGTAATACCTTGATTAGAAATCTTGTCATGTTTACTCCTAAAAAGCTTAGGATTGGATACACCATCCAATTCTATAATGCACATAATTCATTTTCTCTTGATGTATAATTCCAAACCCCTAACCAGAGTTGTATAGGGTTGGATTGTCCTTGGTAAAATCTCCTAGGTCTCAAATTTTGCAGATCCATGATATTGAAATTATAGAACAAAATCAAATGCATCAATAAAGAACACTGAAAGAATTTAGGGCTAGGCTCTTTTTTCTGAATGTTTACAAACCCTTGATGCATTTGGTCAATCACATACTAGATATAGTCATAATCTGTGCTATCATGTGGACTCTGAAGATCCAAAACAATCATCAAAATATTTGAATATATCTTGTCACTACCCCCATCAACTCCTAAAACTCTACACAGACCATAGGAAATATATTTCATGTAAAAGGCTAGATCTTTATAGAAATAGGGTGCAGTGGAATTTGTTATGGCCACTATATAATTTTTGGTATTTTTGGACACATGACCTTGAATCAATTTAGCCACAACACAAGCTTCCCTAACATACCTAGCGGCCAATTCTTTTAGGTCTATCTCTGTAGTGCAGGGGTTATAAATGTTGAAAGCTTTCATAAAAGATTCCTTATCTAGAGTAACTAGGTTTGTTCCATCATTCTTCTTGATGGTCTTAGAGATGGTATCATCTCTACTATCCAACTCAAGCAACAAATCAACATCTACAAAGACGTCTAGGACCATCAATTTGGGTAACCCTGGTGTCCATGGGTTTGAAATGGGAACAAAACTATCTTTATTTTTATGACAGTAATTGAAAAGATGGTATCCAGAAGCATCAGGAGTCTTAACATCTCTACAATATGATATATTATCACCAATGTATTCATCATTTACCTTTTTTCATTGATTTGTCCCTAGTAGCAGCACCACAAATTCATCAGAGTAATTCCTTTTTCCCTTCTGATCATCTTCAGCATCTCCACTCTTTCCACAGGTTGAAGCCACATTTACTGCTCAACTCATCTTCTCTACTCTTAACTGAACAATGTTGATCCAAGTCTTGTTTCTTCACACTACAACCTAGACAATTCTATTCTTTTGAAAGCACTAACACTTATGTAAATTATAGCTTTGTATTCTAAAACTTTACTTTCAACAAAAAATGTTTATTTATTCCTAAGAAATCAATTCACCAGTCTATTCGATATCAAAAAAAATTTATTCAGTCACTTCTGTGATTACTTCTACGTGCTTTGATATCAATTTATCTTAGTCGTGGCACCTGAGGTTGACAGGTGATCAATTTTGAAAAAGGCCAACTAGGGTAATCATGAAACCTTATTATATTTGAAATAAATTCTATGCTTGATATGATTGGTGCACATTATTACAACTCAAAAACTTCATACATGCTGTCACAATCCTTTTGTTTTGATTAGCTAGCAACTGTACATCATAGCGCGAGACAAAACCTTTATAACTTTACCTTACTCATACTCTGGTTCTCTTTATTGACTACGAGACTGTTCCATCTCCTTGTCGCTAAGAGTTAGCCTTAACCCTAGTTTCACCATGAGATTTAATGGACACCATGCGATCTGAAATCTATCAATGGTTCAGATCTTTCATGTTAATTGTGCTTTCAACTTTACTTAACCTTCTTTCTTTTAGAGACTATGCAACTAAAGAAACTTGAAGTCACTAAACTATCTTGCTTACCATGAGTTTAGTTAGAGATTACGCGACCATTGTTAGATCCTCTTTAAATCTGATGGTTCGTGTGAAATCTCTTATTCATTTTGTACTTACTACATTTAATCAGAGACTTCACACCTATTATTAGATCATTTTCAATCCAACAACTCACATTAAATCTCGCAAGCTTTATCCTTAACTTTAGTTTGTCATGAGACTTCGCGGCTATAAGCTATCTCTAAGTCACAAGATAGGTTTCCTAACCATAGGTTTATTTTGAGACTTTACGTAGGACACACATCTCTGGAATGACACAAAAACATGTCAACATTTGAATCATTACCTCGGAGTTGCTAGACAATCTCTGAATTTTTTACTTTTATTAGTGACTTAACACCAACCATTAGATCTTTTCTCATCTACGGTTTAGATTTTCCCACTGCAAACTTCACTGAGTCTTGACTTAACCGTTACTAATCACAGTTCATATGGAGACTTAGTGACTAACTGACTCTCATTGTCGCTGAATAAATCATCTAACTCAAGGTTTATTATGAGATCAAACGCCAACCTTTAGATCATTTCTCAATCTGACGATAGTCGCTAAATGTCTAGAAATTTTACTCATCTATACTCTTATCTTGCGATTAAACTCTGGCCACAAGATCATCTTTGAATTAAACAATAGTCGCTAGATCTCATAACATTTCACTTAACCCTTGTTTTCTTCAGAGATATCGCAATTGAATAGATATAACCATGTCTTAACCTTGGTGAGCTTGTGAGACTTCACAACTGAATGAATCTCTTAGTTGCTGGAATTTTTATGTAACTCAGAGTGTAATTTGAGATTAAACGCTAGCCCTTTGATCTTTCTTTCATTCAACGGTTGGCGTTAAGTCTCTCAATCTTGATGTACTTTACAAAATGCTTCTGAGATTACACACCTGCCCTTGATTCATTCTTAATCTTACGGTCTGCGTTAAACCTCAGGAACATTTACTAATCATCACTTTCATCTCGTGATTAAACACTACCCATAGGATCAACTAAGCATCTACGACTATTGTTGAATCTCTTAAGATTTAACTTAACTCTTGTTTCCTTCTGAGATCTCACGACTGAATGAAAATCATACCAAGCTTTAACTCTTATTTTTTTGCGAGATTACATGACTGAAGAAACTCAAAGCTGCCAGACCATTTCTTAACTCTGGGGTTTCATTAGAGACTTTGTGCAAACCACAGGATCTGGATTTGAATCAACGGCCCGTGTTAAATCTCTTAATCCTTCAAAGAATATTCTTTTTCTTACGAGATAGTGCGACCAAAGCATTGCATTGAGTCTCAAAATAGAAAGGAATATTTAGAAAGTTTTAAGAAACTACGCGACTAGCTTAAAACATGAAAAAGATCACATGACTTAAGTGATTTGAATTTCTAAAAAAGGTAACTGCAAATTAGAAGTCGATTATGAAGAATTAGGGTTTTTTCTTTGATATGAATGAAAAATGACCTAGGACCTAGGGTTTTTCATATCTCCTACTGATTTTATGGCTCAGAGATCAATATTTGCCAAATATTTGATAGCATTCTGGACAGGTTTTCATCTTCTAAGAAAGAACAACATTCGGAACCCAAAAATTTTAATAGCATGATTTCAAAACTGGAAATATAACCAACAACTTCTCTTCTATAAATACAGTAGGAATTTTTGTTAATAATCATATTTTTGCATTACAACAAAACTCTACCAATTTGTTTACACACACTATAAAGCTTTGTGTCTAGATGTAAATAAAATTGTAATCAAGAAACGAGGCAAGTTGCTTTCAGAATTTGTGTTGATTCAAGTTAGTCATATGATGACATTTTCTAATATTTGATTGGGAATGTTGTTCTATTTATTATGTTTAAAGTTATAGTTAGGTTTTTAGGTTTGGTCTTGTCGACTTTGAGATTCTTATCACTTTTGAAACTAGTGTAGTATGCTCAAGCATGGAGATGACTTTTGTAGACTTTGTGTTGTGTTTATTTTCGTTGTCTATGCATGTCATATAAAGTATATGTTGGATACTTTGAACTATATGTACGTTTTATTTTATTTTTAAATTCATATAAGAATTTGAGCTTCCATGAGATTATTGTTATTAATTTTTGGAAATTGTACTTTAAAGTTTCTTGTAGGAAAAAAATGTGTATTTTGAAATAAGAGAATACGATGAAAGAAGAACACCTATTTTCAAGAAAGAGGATATGATGAATATAACACCCATATATTATCTTAGTGTACATAATCTTAGGTCTTAGACAACTATTAGGTATTTTCACCATTAAGAGATAGGGGAGCTTTCCCTTATAATTAAGAGAGAATTTTTCTTACAAACTGTGGTTGGAACCACTATTTTACAATTGATCCCAAAATTATCGGTTACAAAATATACATCCAATAATATGCATGTTCAAGTCGTAATAATTCTTTAAGAGCTAAGAAATTTCATAATATTTCCTTAGTAGATTGGTGTAGGAAATTTGTGTTTCACTCCCTCTTGGAGTTGAATGAATATCTAAAAATTAATGAGTATATGATCACATTGTAAATTGTTTCTCATGTATGTTTGAAAATTTATTAAATTATATATGTTCAAATTTTATGCTAGTTTATTGGTGATACTCTTGCAAGTGGTTAAAGTGATAAATCATATTATGCAATAATATACATAAAATGATAAGATTATTTGAAAGAAAACACTCCTATTTGTATTGATGATGTTTTGTATACTTTAGGATATTAGAATATGATTGAGTTCATTAATCAAGTTTATTGATATTCCTAGATTGAAAAATAAAGCTTAGTTGAGTCAATTTGTTTGATTATCAACTATCATTCATTATGTAAATGATTCCTACCATCTCAATAAATGTATCCAAAATTAAAATTACCCAATTCTTAATCTTACAGTCTACATTAAATCTCAGGAACTTTTACTAATCCTCACTTTCATCTTGCGATTAAACGCCAGCCATAGGATCAACTAAGCATCTACGGCTATCGTTGAATCTCTTAAGATTTAACTTAACTATTATTTCCTTCTGATATCTCGCAACTAAATGAAAATCAAACCAAGCGTTAACTCTGATTTATTTGCAAGATTTTGCGACTGAAGATACTTGAAGTCGCCAGACTATTTCTTAACTCTGAGGTTTCATTGGAGACTTTTCGCGAACCATAGGATCTAGATTTGAATCAATGGCCCATGTTAAATCTCTTAATCCTTCAAAGCATATTCTTTTTATTACGAGATAATGTGACCAAAGCATTGCATTGAGTCTCAAAATAGAAAGGAATATTAGGAAAGTTTTAAGAGACTACGCGACTAACTTAAAACATGAAAAAGATCACATGACTTAAGTGATTTGAATTACTGAAAAAGGTAATTGCAGATTAGAAGCCGATTATGAAGAACTAGGGTTTTTTCTTTGATATGAATGAAAAATGACCTAGGACCTAGGGTTTTTCATATCTCCTACTGATTTTATGGCTCAGAGATCAATATTTGCAGGAAATTTGATAGCATTCTCGACAGGTTTTGACCTTCTAAGAAAGAACAACATTGGGAACCCAAAATTTTAATAGCAAGATTTCAAAGCTGGAATTATAACCAATAGTGGCTCTTTTTTAGGATGCTTGAATGCAATTTTATAGCAAGAACCATAGATCTCTGGGAGGAAGACCACACTAACCTACTGCAGAAAGCAAACACACAACCGAAACAAACACACCTGTACATATAATACAAAGCTACTGTGCTTGGAAATAAAATTTTAATTGAAGAAAGGTTTCAAGAATTGTCCATGCACTGGAAATAAAAATACCTCTCCCTCCATATTCCTTAATACATATGAATATTTTCTGAAATTTTGATGAATAACAAAGGGACCTAACCATAATGATTCAAATTTATTATGCTTCCCTTTGTCTTCAACCCTTACATTCCATTGAAGTACTAAGTCATCGGGCTGAAAATTCCTGTTACTGGCTCTTTTATCAAACAAATATTTCATTTTTTACTGTAATTTAATGTTCTCTTTTTTACTATCTTTGCTAGTTTCATCCAGTTCTACTAGCTGCATCATTCTATCTTGCATAGGTTTAGAAACATCTAGCTCCTCTTCCTGAATAAACTTATGTACTGGAAGCAAATTATTCATGGGAATTCTAGATTGCATACCATATACTAGTTCAAAGGGAAACTAACCTGTTTCTTTTTTTAATGTGACCCTGTCAACCCATAAAGCAAGTTTCAGCTTTGAATGCCAAGCTCTCTTATTTTTCTCAAGGGTATTTTTTAGGATTTTCAATATACTCTTATTACTGGATTCTGCTTGGCCATTGGCTTAGGGATGATATGGGGAAGAATATGACATCATAATCCCATATTCATCATATAAATCCTTAAGTTCATCTGACCTGAAGCACATAGAATTGTCCATTACCAATTTATAGGAACAAAAAATTTGGTCATGATATTTTCCATCAGAAAGTCAGTGACCACCCTACTAGTTTCCCTCTTTGTAGGAATTGCATCTATCCATTTTGTAAAATAATCTGTAGCAACTAGTATCCAACTATTTCCACCACTAGATTTTTCTGAAAAATCTCCAATGGATTCAATCCCCCACATGGAAAAGGTGTTTCAACACTTATAAGGTTTAGTAATAGGGCGCCTGAAAATTTCAACTTGTTTGAAAATCTTTGACAAGGTTCACATTTTCTAAAAAGGGAATGAGCATCTTTGAATAAGAAGGGTCAATAAAAACCAGCCCTCAAGATTTTATGAGCCAAGTTTTTGGCAGAGTAATGTCCTCCACACACTCCAGCATGAATTTATGCTAAGACCTTTTTATCTTGACTCTGTTCCAGATATCGTAACAATACAACATTTCTATCTTTCCAATATAGATCTCCTTGCACTAAGGTGTACCTTTGAGCTTGCAACCTGAGATTTATTTTCTTATTACCTTTCATAATCTCAGGGCACTTGGCATTTTTGAGATAGTACATGATATCAACATAATAAGGCTATTTTTCAATACTAGTCATTGTTGAATCACGTACCTTTGTATTATTTATTTGAACCAAGTCCAAATTTTCTTCAGTCATTAATTTTGCTAAGCCTTTTCCTCTTACTAACTTGGTAATGTGGATCTCAAAATTAAACTCTTGAATCCTATTGATCCATTTGCACTGGTTACCAGTCACTTTTGATAGAGTAAAAATATCTGTAACTGCTACATGAGGTACATATGCCATCACTTTTGCGCAAACCAAATAAGGTCTGAATGAATTTATAGATTTAACCAAAGCATATGCTTGTTTCTCCATCATTTCATTATTCAACTTTGCATCTTGGAGGGATTTTCTAAAAAATGCAATAGGATGCTCATAACCCTCCTCATCTTTTTTCAATAAAACAACAACAATTGTATGAAAAGATGCAAAAGAGAATAATGAGAAAGTCTTACTGTAATCAAGAGATCTCAAAACAGGTGCCTCTTGAACTGCTTTTTTGATTTTTTCAAAAGATGATTGTGCTTCTTCACCTCATTGAAACTTTGCATCCTTTTTCAACAGTTTAATTATAGGTTTGACAATCTTTGCAAAATTTGTAAAAAATATTCTTAAAAAATTAATCTTTCCTAAGAAAGACTGTACACCTTTGATATTTTTTGGAGTAGTGGCCTTCTGAATGGCTTCTATCCTCTCTAGGTCAATTCTCACTCCATCTTTTGACACTATATGTCCCACTCGCTTCCCTTCTATTACTGCAAACTGACATTTTTTGGGATTGAGGGAAACACTATATTCCAAAGCCTTATTAAATTTTTTTTGTAGATGTCCACAATGGTCCTCTGCTTTCTTGGAATATGCTATGAAATCATCTTGATATATTACCATGAATAAGTCAATAAATTCTTTGAATGCAACATCCATGGCTCTCTGAAATGTTTCCCCTGCATTTATAAGACCAAATAGCCTGCTAATATACACATATGTCCCCCATGGAGTAGTAAATGCAGTTTTAAATTGTTTTGATTCTTTAACTAATACCTGGTTATAGCCTGAAAAACCATCCATCATTGTCAATATCTCACAAATAGTAACCTTGTGTAACATTGCTTCCATGTTAGGTAAAGAGTAATTATCTTTTAGGGATGCAATGTTTAAGTTTATGAAATCAACACCAAATTAGAGACCCAAGTTGAATGTCTTACTAGCTGAATAATCCCTGAATCCTTTAATTTCATCAACTCTTGTTGCATTATGGGAGCCAACAATGGGTTGATTGGTCTTTGTTTCTATCTGAATGGCTTAGTATATGATTTCAATGGGATTTCATGTTGAAAAAGGTCTTCCTTATAGGCTTTCAAATCCTCATAAGACCAGGAAAATACATGCTTATGCTTCCTTAATAATTTTATTAGATTTGATCTAACATGGGAATCTAACCTCTTTCCAAGATACACTATTTGAGGAGTGAATTCTGATCCTAAATTTACTTCCTACAAATCCTCAATTTTAGCATTGCTCATTTTTAATAAATGATCATCTTGATTACTAAACAATGCTTCTAATTCTGCATGTCCTTTAGGGATATGATTAGAACTCAATTGGACAACCTCATTCCCCAAAACATTATCCCTACCATCAATGACCTCAAGTAAAGAGTTACAATCTATATGATAGTCTTCATAATGGTCAAGACATTAAATAAATCTGAGAATATCTTGGTCATCCTCAAAAACTTTCCAGTTGTAAATATTATCAGGGACAACTGGTCTGGTCTTAATTTGCACTATTGATACCCCACTTAAGATTAGATCACCAGTCTTTAAATAAACATTATCTAAAAAATCTGCCATGATCTTTTTTGACCTTTCTATCCAGTTAATATTAAAGGCAACAAAAGATTCAATCTGATCCCAAATAGCATGTTTGTACATTTTCAATCTGTCATTTTTACAACGTATTTGGATCTAACTTGTGCTACTACTAGCTCCGAATCACCAAAAACTTTTAAAAATTTAATTCCATGCTTAGCAGCAATATCTAACCCCAAAAACAAAGCTTCATATTCAACAGTATTATTTGTACATTGGAATGCTAACAAGAAAGAGTACTTGAATGTTGTACCTGATGGAGAAATAAATAAGACACTAGCTCCTGATCCTACTTAAGAATAGGCTCCATAATAGTACATCTACCATAAACCATCCTTCTGTGTATTCAAATCCTTAATTAAGGGATCAACAATTTTACATTGATGAACACTTTTCTTTACTCTAAAGTTGTCCATGTCTATATCTACACAATAATTAATGTCAGTATTTTAATTCAGCTCAATCATATGTGGTGCCCTACCTTCCCTGGACACATTGACATTATTACCAAAAATGTTGAAAGTAGATTAAGATAAATCAAATTGAATACTTCCACCCATTGAAGCACTCCATTTCCTTGATAGAAACATGCCATAATGAGGTGGGATATCAACGACCAATATACTCATTATTAACATTGTGTCAGGACATATAGCTAACCTATAAGGTAAAGCCTCAATAGTACCAACAATAGGTATCTCTCTTGAGTCCATTTCCTGACATCTCCCATGAGGAGTGTCAACTTGTAATCCCATGGATCTCATTATTTTTGCAGGCATAACAGTGTTAGATGCTCAAGAATCTATCATACAATTTTTAAGCATCTTACCATTAATGACCAGTGTTAAGAAAAAAAGATCAAAAATTCATGTAGAAGTATTAGTATTTAAATAAATCTAAGGGATTTCAGAAATCATTCCCTCAGGCTCTTTTCCCTTGTTGTTAGACTTGTTTTCAAAACCCTCTAGTTTTGGGAATTTTATTGGAGAAACATTGTTTAGCACTTAAAGGATTTTTTCCTTATGTTCGTTAATTCTCATCATTTCTAGAAATGGAACTTTGACAGTCATTTGTGACAGACACTGACCTATATCAACAGGGGTGTATTTTGCATCAGAGGACTTTGGTTTTTCAACAATGACATTATTATCCTCTACTTGTATGTTCAGAGTTGAGTCTTCCTTTTTTATTTCTTATTTTCAACCTTAGAAAGGGAAGAACTTGTTTCTGGCACTTTACCTTTTCTCTCATGTACAATGTCTGAATCATTTTCTTTGTTTACAATTTTGACCTTTGGCTTATTTAGATTTTCACCAAGTCTTTTTTTTTGCATATACTTGGCATCTGCTTTGTTTTCTTTAATAAAGATGCCAGCTGGTTGACTACCTACATCACCCACTACTCTATTCCTCAAGTTGTAGTTACTTCTTTACTGAGTTACTGAATCAACGGTGATTCTTTCTCTTTCTTCATCAGAAGGTTTTCTTATTTTTGTAGATTCTTATATGTTTTGAGCATAACATCTTATATTATCAACCTCTTCATCTTCACTATCAGACAAAACTTGTTTATGATATACTTCTATTCTACCTTGTGAACCATACATATCATGGTTCTCAACTTCATTGTCAGAATCTATATCAGGGCATGCATAAGAATCATTCATAGCACATCCATTATGATCACATAATTCACTTTCTTTGCCTTCTTTTTCATCAATAGAATTTATGTCTAGACCAACAACACAAAAATCAGGATTATGTGGGGCTTGAAAAGCTTCACACCAATAAGTATCATTGCACATGTTTACAAATTTTTTGTGTAAAGGATCAGGGGTCCTATTATCAGGCTTATCCTTTCTTGGTAGGAAAATAGGCTTTCCATCCTTAAACTGCGTACCATATGTGTGATTTTGCATCCTATTTTGTGGATTATAACTATTGTAGGATGGCCTATTGTTTTGTGGAGCTTTATATTCTTTATATTCTGGTTCCTTTTGGTTGCTCCTACTAAAACGTGCAGCATCCCTTCTACCCAATTTTCTTGACACTCTTCTATTCATTTCTATATTCACTATTGTCTTATGTGCATCAATAAGGCTTCTAGGATTCTTGTCTCTGAGAGCATACCCCATTTTAGAATCAAAAGCACTTAGATATGTAGCAAGACATACCTTTTCATCCAGTTTGATCTTTTGGAAAATCTTGTGCATAGATTTTTGAAACCTTGTATTGAATTCAGTGACTTCCTCATTAAAATTTTTATTTATATTATTGAATTCATTCAACAAGAATCCTTCATTTGTTTTATCACCATACTGATCTTTAAATAAGTCTATTAATTCACCCATAGATGCCACATAACCATTAGATAGCCCTCTAAACCATTCCCTATCATCCTCAACTAATGATTGAATAAAAATTTTCATTAAGACATCTTCATGATTAATATTCAGGTCATCTATGATATCAATAAACTTTCTTAAGTGTACTTGACAAGAAATAACATTATTTCCTGAAAATTTTGGGAGTTTCTCCCCAATATCATTTGGTAATGTATTAGGGTAACCAGGAATACCAATGCAATTAAATTAGTTGTACCTTTCTGGATGTAGTGGTTTCCTTTGAAATCTATCATCATCCTGGAAAGTGGCAGCTTTGGCTTTTGAAGTTGTAGCATTTTCAGCACTAGCTTGGGAATATCAAGAAGCTTGCAGAAAATCAATCTTCTTCTTCATCTCTAAAGTGGCAGCCTCTGCTTCTTCTTTCTCTAGCATTTTGGCCATGGTTTCTTTCTCCCTTTTTTATTTCTCAAGATCAATGTCTAATCTAGACATTTGTTCTATCAGAACTTTGTGAGTTTTTGGTTCATCAATTTCACTTCCTATTGTTGGAAAGCTACAATGGAAACAATTGTTGTTTTGTCATTGATGTCAAACCTTAACTAGTGAGACTATTGCTATTTGTTTGAGTACCATATATATTTATTGTTGAAGAATATTTGAAGGAAAAGATAACAAGAAGACCGAGTGAAATGGTTGACTTATGGAGAATTACAAAGGGTAATTGATCAGTTCACACATTGGCAAAGTAATGTGTTTTTTATCTATAACACTAAGTTATGATGACAATTTACTGGGAAAAATTTATGCCAAGTGAAGTTTGTGTCGCCCGAGCACCAGTGTATGCCGAGCATAATTTCTAGTGTTGACCGAGCGCCAATAAATTGTTGAGGAAAACAATGATGACTGAGTGGAAGAACACTGTGTTGGCCAAGCAACAATATTTTTGTAATTGTTGAGATTTGAGATCTCTAGCCGACATAATTAAATTTGTTGGGATATGTAAAGTTAATTAAGGATAAGAACGATTGGTCCACACTATTTAAATGCATGGGTGACCGTAATTAATGCTTGGATCCAAGATTTAATTATTGATTGCTTTGGAGAAATAAATTAAATGTAAATGATGGAAAGATCCGTTGGATCTGACCTAACCTAAGATCTATGATCTTTATTAAGCGGAAAAGATTTATTTTACCTAGATGAAGAGGTATAAGATAACCTAAAGGGGTTATTCTAGCAGTGTGATGAATGTGCTAAGTGTATGCAAGAGGATTACATGGTTAATTGACTGATTGGCATGATCTAGCAAGAGAAGGGTGAGCAGAGAAGAAAAGACTTGCAAAAGTGATTGCTTGATGGATTTCCAAGACAATCTGAAGATTGTAATGAGAATGGAGGGCACTCAATGAATTAGCATTAGAGCTGAATTGGATCTGGATTTGCAAAGTAAGTTGTATGTATCAGATCACACCTACTGATTACTTTCTAACCATTGTATCAGTCAAAATCCTTTAACCAGGTTGACCTAACAGTCATTGTATAAATCCTTTGAGAAAGGTGACATTCAGGTGGAATTTTCTTAGTCCTCTAACAAGGCCACTCCTGACAGGGTGATCAAATCCTTTAATCAGGTCACATTTAGCGATGTGTTTTGTAACCTTCAATAGGGTTGGCTCCTAGCAGAGCTCACTTTAGAAGAGTGAAAACTTGGTAGCATGTTATTGGTGGTTTTTCCCAAATTGGGTTTCCACATTAATTATTGGTGTCAACTTGTGTGAATGTTTATGTTGTGTTTTACTGTTAAGTTTCTGCAAGCTGATTACATTTGAACAGTAAATTGCATATTTATGTTGTTGACATATGTTGTTGTTACCGAGTAGATCTGAGTTGTTTAAAGTGCTATAATATTTCAATTGGTACATCTAGACCTGAGGATAACTGATTCACACCCCTCTTAGTTATTCTAAATTCATTCTAACAATTGGTATCAGAGCTTTGGTCTCTTGAAAATAGTTTGAAGGTACTTGGAGCAAAAGATCAAGATGTATAAAAAGAAGGTACCAAAGTTGAACAAAGATAACTTCCCTGCATGGCAGAGTTTGATGAAATTGCATCTGGCTAGTATTGGTGATGCTGCTAAGCACTATATTGAACATGATTATGTAGCCCCTACTACAACTTTCACCACTGAATAGTTAAGAGAAAAGAAGGAACACAATCAAACAATGTTGGAGATTGCATCATCCCGAAGCTATCCTGAATTTGAAGACATAAAGAACTGTACAAATGCAAAGCAAATGTGGGATACCCTAACAGCCATCTATGGAGGAGATATAAATGTGTTGAGAGACAAATTTGAAAGTTTAAGATTTAAGTTTGATGAAATGAAAATGCAAGAAGGAGAAAATATAGTTCAATATTGTGGTAGGATAAAAGAAGTTGTGAATGCTATTAGAGGAGCTAATGAAACCATTGATGATAACACCATTATGAGAAAGTTACTGAGGAATATTCTTCCTATATATGCTATTAGATTCTCTACAATTCAAGAATTGAGATTTACTCCTAATAATAATTTGACTTTTGAAGGTCTAGTAGGCAGACTTATTACATTTGAGATGTCAAATTTGTATAACTACACTCCACAAGCTATTGATTCTGCATTCAGATCCTAGTTGGTCCTCAACAAATCAAAGAAAGTAAATAAATGTGTGAACAATGACAACAACACTATAGATGATGATGTGGAAGAACTTGAGGCACTTATGGCAAGAAGAGTATCTAGAGGAAAAAGAAAATTCAAAGGTAAACTTCCTATCATTTGTTTTTCATGTAACAAAGTTGGTCATATTGCTGCTAGATGTCCTGATAAGAATGAAAAAGATGAAAGAAGAGACAGAAAATAAAAATACAGAAAGGATGACCGAGACTTCACAAAGTATAAGGATTACAAAGACAAAGGCAAGAAATATTGCTAGATAGCTGAAGAAGCTTCTGACAGTGGTTCTGAAAATTCTAATGAAAATGATATAGAAGTTGTGTATGTTGTTATGAAGGATGATTCTGATGATGATGGGAAAACTACATTAATTTCTTATATGAGTAAAGGTGACCATCAGATTATTGAGAGTGGTTGTCCATATCACATGACTGGTGATAAGGATAAATTTGAGACCTTAGATCAGTGCAATGGCAGTTATGTTAAGTTTGGTAATGATGCACCATGTCTTGTTAAAGGGAAAGGATCAATTAAATTGACTAACAATATCAGATGTGACAATGTGTATTGGGTTAATGATCTTAACTATAATTTATTGACTGTTGCATAGTTGAATACTTCTGGTTACAGAGTTGAGTTCCATTACAAGAAGGCAAAGATCTATGATGCCACTGGAGAACTAGTTGGAAGTGGAGAGAAAACAAAAGGTAAATTGTTCTATCTGGATTTAGCTGATGATACATGCTTTTTTATATAATATAATGATGTTTGGTTATGGTATAAAAGGTTGTGTCATGTAAACTTTGATAACTTGGTAAGCATAAGCAAATTAAAAAAAGTTAGAGCACTGCCTAAGTTAAAGAAACCTGAAAATGCAATGTGTAAGCAATGTCAATTGGGAAAGATGAGTAAATCTAGTTTCAAGAGAAAGACTCATACTTCTGAGAAAATTGTGGAATTGGTTCATACTAACCTTTGTGGTCCCATTGGTGAGAAAAGTTACTATGGAGATAGATATTTCATTCTATTTGTTGATGATTACTCTAGAATGAAGACTGTTATGTTTCTTAAAGAAAAATCTGATGCATTCCAGTTATTTAAGTGGTACTTGGAAAAAGTTGAAAAGGAGACAGGTAAAAGTTTGAAATGTTTGAGATCTGACCAAGGAGGTGAGTTTATTTCTAATGAGTTTAACATGTTCTTCAATGACTGAGGTATAAAAAGGAAGATGTCCGCTCCTAGGACACCACCATAGAATGGTATTGCTGAAAGAAGAAACAGATCTATCATGGACTGTGCCAGAACACTAATGATGGAGAAAAATGTTGCACACAAATATTGGAGAGAAGTTGTAAGTATAGTAGTCTATACCTTGAATAGAGTACAAGTCAACAAAGGTACTGATGTTACACCTTATGAGTTATGGTATGTATATGCACTTAATGTAAGATATTTCAAAGTTTTTGGAAGCAAATGTTTCATACTGAAAGATAACAAAAATGGAAAAATTGATGCTAAAGGTGAGGAAGACATATTTCTTGGATATTCAACTAAGAGTAAAGCATATAAGTGTTTGAATCCTAACCCTAACAAAATTGTGGAAAGTGCAAATGTTAGAATTGATGAATATGTAGAAAGAAATGAAGAAGAAAGCACACAGGAACCTAAAAGTTACAAATCATTTGTCTATCTGGATGAGGAAGATTCTAATGTATTACCTGAACTTGAGAATGAGGTTTTCAAGCAATAGCTAGCACCTGCCGAGTCACAGAATGAGATTTTCGGGAAATAAGAGGTAACTGCCGAGCTATCTGGTGGAGATGCCAAGACACAGAATCAACCTGAATTGAACAAAGATAATGAATCTGAAGCAAGACAAGAACCTACTCTAGAAAAGTATGTAAGGAGGCACCCAAACCTGATCAAATCATAGGATTGAAGGATTCTGCAGTTATGACAAGAAGTAAGTTGAGAGACGGTACATGCTTGTTATGTGATTTTGAGCCTAAAATAGTAGAAGATGCTTTAGAGAATGAAGAATGGATACAAGCCATGAATGAAGAGATTAAGCAGATTGAAAAGAACAAGACTTGGACACTTGTACCTAGGTCGAATGACAAAAATGTAATTGGTACTAAGTAGGTATTCATAAATAAGCTAAATGAACATGGAGAAGTAACAAGGAATAAAGCTAGACTGGTATGCAAGGGTTATGCACAAGAGGAAGGAATTGATTATGGAGAAACAATCGCCCTAATTGCAAGGTTGGAAGGAGTCAGAACCTTACTTTCATATGCACCCTACAAAGGTTTTAAATTTTATCAAATGGATGTGAAGTCAGCATTCCTGAATAGGATATTAGAAGAAGAAGTGTATATTGAACAAGTTGATGGATTTATTGACCCAAGTAAGAGAAACATGGTTTGCAGACTACACAAGGCACTATATGGATTGAAGCAAGAACCAAGAGAATGGTATGAGAGATTGCACAATTATCTGATAAAGATTGGATTCTCAAGAACCAATGACAACAACAATCTGTATTTAAAGACAGAAAAATAAAGGTACTTTATTAGCTGAAATTTTTGTTGATGACATTATATTTGGTGGACAAGATGTGTTATGCCAAATATTTCCAAAAGAGATGCAAACTGAATTTGAGATGTCTATGTTTGGTGAAATCAAATTCTTTGTTGGATTACAAATATATAAAATGAAGAATGGTATCTACATTACTCAATCAAAATATGTCAAGGAGATACTAAAAAAATTTGGAATGGAAGAATCAAAACCAGTAAGTAGACCCATGGCTACTGGATAGAAGTTAACAAAAAATGATGATACAAAAGAAGTTAATCAAACACTGTACAGGTCAATGATTGGAAAGCTACAATATGTTGTGCAGAGAAGACCTGATATTGCTTTGGTTGTTGGAATTGTTGCAAGATTTTCTGCCAATCCCAAGGAAACTCATATGATGGTAGTAAAAATAATTTTGAGATATTTGAAAGGAACAAATGAATATGGTTTGTATTACAAAAATAATGATAAGTTTGAGCTTAGATTTTACACTAACTCTGATTGGGCTGGAAATGTGGATGATAGGAAAAGCACCACATGTAGAGAATTTCTTTTGGGAAAGAGATTGGTTTCATGGACAAGCAAGAAAAAAATTTGCTCCTCACAATCTATAGCTGAATCTGAATATGTGGCAGCATTAGTTAATTGTTCTAATATCGTGTGGTTGAAGATACTATTGAAAGGTATGAAAGAGGAAATCATAGAACCAGTTGTTATATATTGTGATAACACGAGTGTCATTAATATTCTAAGAACCATGTGATGCACTCTAAGACAAAGCATATAGCTATCAAGTATCATTACTTGAGGGAGCTAGTTCAGAACAAGGAAGTAAAACTGGAATATGTGAATACTAAGGAACAATTAGAAGACATATTTACAAAGGCACTACCCAAGGATGCTCATGAGTATCTATGAGGTAAATTAGGGGTGATTCCCCTAACTGGGGCTAATTAGTTCAGAATGGTACTGTTGCATCAAATTTTATATTCAGAATATTTGACACATTGATGCACAGGTAGTCACACTTTAGGAAGCTGCCTAAAGCTGTGAAAGAAAGACAAGGATAGAAAAGAGGATCAGTCATAAGAAAGATGACAGGAATAGCATAATACCGAGTTAGAACAGAAGAATCTCCATGATAAAGATGTCAACATCTTTGGCATTGTTGTCAAAGAGGGAGAGTTTACTATACTTAGAGAAAAAGGGAGAATTTACTGAAAGAGGGAGTCTACAGATGAACAAAAATAGAAATATTTCAGTGTGATTACAGACACAGAGGGAGAAATGTTTTATAATATTTGAGAACTAGAATGAAGCTAAAGACATTAATGATGATTTTTTCATATCAAGTAACACAGATAGAGTTTTTGGATTGTATGGTAACTATGTTTGTGAGATTATTTTTTTATTGTTTAGTGTTGCCATCAATGCCAAAGAGGGGGATTGTTGGAAAGCTACAATGGAAATAATTTTTTTTTTGTCATTGATGTCAAACCTTAACTGTGACACTATTGCTATCCGTTTGAGTACCATATCTATTGATTGTTGAAGAAGATTTGAAAGCAAGGATAACAAGAAGACCGATTGAAATGGTTGAGTTATGGAGAATTACAAAGGGTACTTGATCAGTTGGCAAATTGGCAAAGTAATGTGTTGTTTATCTATAACACTAAGTTATGATGACAGTTTACTGGGAACAGTTTATGTCAAGCGAAGTTTGTGTCAACCGAGCACCAGTGTATGCCGAGCATAATTTCTAGTGTCGACTGAGCGCCAGTAAATTGCTGAGGAAAACAATGATGACCGAGTGGAAGAACACTGTGTTGGTCGAGCAACAGTATTTTGGTAACTGTTGAGATTTCAAAACTCTGGCCGACATAATTAAATTTATTGGGATATGTAAAGTTAATTAAGAATAAGCATGATTGGTCCACACTATTTAAATGCATGGGTAACCGTAATTAATGCATGGATCCAAAATTTAATTAGTGATTGCTTTGGAGAAATAAATTAAATATAAATGATGGAAAGATCTGTTGGATCTGACCTAACCTAAGATATACAATCTTGACTAAGCAGAAAATATTTATTTTACCTAGATGAAGAGGTATAAGATAACCTCAAGGGGTTATTCTAGCAGTGTGATCAATGTGCTAAGTGTATGCAAGAGGATTGCATGGTTAATTGACTAATTGGCATGATCTAGCAAGAGAAGGCTGAGCAGAGAAGCAGAGAGTTGCAAAAGTGATTTCTTGACAAATTTCCAAGAAGATCTGAAGATTTTAATGAGAATGGAGGCCACTTAGAGAATTAGCATTAGAGTTGAATTGCATTTGGATTTGGAAAGTAAGTTGTATTTATTAGATCACACCCGCTGATTACTTTCTAACCATTGTATCAGTCAAAATCCTTTAACCAACTTGACCTAACAGTCATTGTATAAATCCTTTGAGCAAGGTGACATTTAGGTGGAATGTTCTTAGTCCTCTAACAAGCCCACTCCTAACAGGTTTAATTAGGTCACATTTAGCAATCTGTTTTGTAACCTTTAATAGGGTTGGCTCCTAGCAGAGCTCACTTTAGAAGAGTGAAAACTTGGTAGCATGTTATTGGTGATTTTTCCCAAATTGGGTTTCCACATTAAATATTGGTGTCAACTTGTGTGAATGTTTATGTTGTGTTTTACTGTTAAATTTCTGCAAGCTGATTACGTTTGAATAGTAAACTACATATTTATGTTGTTGACATATGTTGTTGTTACCGAGCACATCTGAGTTGTTTAAAGTGCTATAAAGTTTCAATTGGTACATCTAGACCTGGGGATAACTGATTCACCGCCCCTCTCAGTCATTCTAAATTCATTCTAGCACATGTCACCTTCTTTTTCCCTTTATCTTTAGAAGCTTGAGAACCAAAACTTTTGTGACTGACAGGTGTCTCTTGATCTCTATGAGATCTTTCAACATTTTTTGTCGCTTGATGTCTTAATGATCTTCTTCTTAATTTATCAACATTTCTTTGATCTTGTTTTTTCTTTTTTAAATATTTCTCTCTTTTCTTTTGTTGATTGATGGCCAGCTGACTCATTAAGATTCTTTCTTCTTTAGCAAGTTCATCAGAGGGAACATTAGAATCCAAACTGCTACTATCAGTCTGTTCTCTTTCACTAGAAGTACTGCTATTTGCATATGTTTCTAATCCTAGGTTAGGGGCTTCTTCATATTCTAATTTGTTTCCCTCATGCCTGGATTGGATTGAGACTTTTCTCCTAGTGTTTTCCTCTTCTTTTGTTGGAGATGAGTTATCTATATTAGCTTGGTTCTTCTTTTCCCTCCAAGACATTTTAGTCCTAGAAGTAGTTGGAATTCCACTTTCCAACTCAACTTCAGGATGATCTCTTACTCTTGATCTTGTATTCATATTGAAAAGGATGTGTTTGAATATTGAATATTACTTAGCACTGATTATAGAGATTTACTTTGAGTCGCCACTCCAAATAAGTTGGGAAAATACAACACAACTAGATATGAATACTATAAGAGTGACTTAGATAGGAAAACTGGACTGTAAACTGAATTAACTTTTAAAATACTAGAGATTGTCTGAAAGTTCAAGAATATTTTGTAAAATCCTCAGCAGAGTCACCAATTTGTTAGTGCGACTCAGATGGGGAAAATCAATCTAAGGTATTTGTGACTCTCTTCTTCAACCAGAATCTGGGATAATTTTGCAAAGCAATGAAGTTATCATCTTAAACTTGTTGTCTTATTACTTCCCTAGTAGAGTTGCCAGTTTGTTAGTGCTTTTTCTTGTAGGTTTTTAATACAGTATGAATGCTTAAACCTTAGACTTACAATTTATAACTCATGCCAGACAAATCCTAATCGATGAGGACTAATTCCTCCTACTTCAAGATCCACAAGCTTAGGCGGGTGTACCTTCAATAAATTACTGATTCTCAGTATCTGCAATAGTGGATTAGGGCTTTCACTAATTGACTAATTGTATTTCACTGTATCAACTGATAAAACACCTTTAAAAACACCCCGTCATCCCAAAATTTTAGAGGGAGCCCTGGAAGTTTCACCCAAACTAGGGCAAATTCCACAAAAGATCCATTCGGGTCAAGATTAGGACCCCGTTTCTCAAAGCCAAGGGTGATTTGCCCAGGATCCAAGGGCCAGCACAAAGGGCTTTCATCATATCCTCCCTATTGGTGAAAGAAAAGGACAAAGCCCCTTCATCCATGACAATAATATCAACCTGACCCTTTAAGAACCACCTATGACTTACATATTTATGCACCACATCAATATTTGGTCTTCGGCCAACAAGTTTTCCAACTAGCACCATGTCCATAGACGCTATGGAACTATCTAGAATCAGACCAGGAACCAAAATGCTAGAAACCCACCTTTGGAAGGATCTGAGAAGTTGTTGACTTCCGAAAAGATGATTTCCCAGAGGGACGCTTACCAAACAAAGCTAACCATGGTCGATCCCCAAGGGTAGGACCACTTGACGAGATAGTGTGTGGACCACCTCCTCTCAGATCAGGTGATGCAAAGTCAACCCTATCATCCTTACCTATTTTCAAAGTATCATCCTGGGAATCTGATGCCTTATCTTCACTTGAAGTTCTAGCTTCCCTTGAAGCCCCTATCGCGCCTGTATTCTATCCTTGCCCCTGGTTCCCCTTCCCTCCCTCACTATTCAAAATTGATCTCCCACCTTCTGAATTCAAACCCGCTCTCTCTCTCTCTCTCTCTCTCTCTCTCTCTCTCCATTGTCCCTATCTACTTTTACCTTATTTCCCTTGTTACCCAAGATAGAGTGGTGGTTGATGTGGATGTTGTTGACAAAGAAAAAGGGACATGAAGCAAAATTTGTTCAATCAAGAGAACAAGAGAAAATCTATAAATTTGAAAAGGAAGGTAGATAAAACTCCCTAGGACATCTTGTTGACATTCCATTAGTTGTATTAAGGGGAAAAATTAAATTTTCATATTAAATATCTATTAAAACTTATGATCAAATAAATCCTCTTGAGTATATATCAAATTGACAAGATCAACAAGAATGCCCGTAATTGGTTGATAAACAACATAAGCTAAAAAATATAAAGGACCATACTAACTATTCATTAGGATCTCATCAAGTGAATATATAGCGATTGCCATTGAAGATGTAGAAACACTAGAATCATTAAGCGTAGCATATAAAGGACCATACTAACTATTCACAAGGATCTCATCAAGTGAACATATAAAAATTGCCATAGAAGATGTAGAAACAATAGAATCATTAAGCATGCCCAAAAATATAGTTTTAGAATCATATAAATCAATAGCTTGAAAATATCAATATTACTTAGTACCTAATGTGAAGATTGTTCCTCACAAAATCTATTCTTATAATAAATCCTCATGGATGTAATTATCTAAATAGATATCATTTAATAGTGTTGCACATCAACATATCAACCCATAGTATTTATTGCTCAAGGAACACAAGCTTGAGTAGCCTTGGCTAACCTGTATAGTTGTATGAAAAAACTAACAAGTAAGAACACACATTAAAATAATAAACACTTAAGATAATTTGTACCAAAATGTAGTAGAAAAAAGCTATATATTGAAATATTTTTAAAATAGTTACAATGGTTGGGTTTTAATGCAATTTCTTCATTGCACTACTCAAGTATAATTGAAATGATTCAAATCTATTCTAACTTTATCCCACCTTCAACTACATGCCTTACAAGAAAATTATGAAATGATCATTAATATGATTAATAAATTTTCTATCACTCTTAGGCATCATTGGAAATGGTCATTAATTTTTTTAAATTATTAATACCTCTAGAACTACTTCCTCTTTATGAAATTATAAAAAAAAATATCTTAAAATGTTACACTTGCCAAATTCTTAAAATGAAGTAATAACTAGTAGATATATTATCAAATGACTAATAGAACAAAAATTTATAACATTATCAACCAAATTCAACATGAAATAACTATAAAATAAATAGACGTGTAATGGTTAGCTATCCATTCCATATATGCATATTCATGTCTATCTACCACTTGATAGTACCTTTTATTCTTGTTACAAATATTGAAAGAGACTAAAGTAGAAAACAAATAAAATAAAAACTGTGTCCTGAAGTTAGTCTAAACATATAAGAAGTATAATAAAAGAAGGAAGTCTATCACTCGTTCAATCTAGCAACTTCTAATGTTTGATTCCATTTAGAATTTTATAGTTTCAAATGTTTAAAATTTTCCACTCATTATTTGTTTATCATTTTTGTATAGTACATATTACTATTAATACTTTTTCCCTCTCAAATATTTGTTGTAATCAAATATTTCTCCTATTTGATAACCATAAGTTGTATTTTTATTATCATGTTTACTACAATCTAAACTTTTGAACTTGAATATTTCTATTGACAATCTCCCGCAAAAATACTATTATTATTTTTATCAAATTTGATCTTAAATTTATTAAAACTAATTCAATATATATTAATTATATTTGTGTATTTGTAAGATTACAAAAGTCTACTTAGAACCAAAAAAATTTTATAAAATTAAAAAACTCAAATAAATATTTTAAAATTAAATTATCTAAAAACATTAATTATAATAATAAAATAAAATATATTTTTTTAATATCGATTATATTTTTAAAAAGAAAACATTACGGAGGAAACCTCTTTTAGGTGTAAAGAGCTATACATGAACATTCTACAAATAAACTATTTTTTTCCTCCAAAACTATTAGATAAGACAATTCGAAATCTAAATAGTTAGTCACAACTTTCAAAATAAAAAAATCTAAATGAAAGTTCTTACACAACTTATGCGGTATCTTAAAGGAAATCAATTATGAGCTGCTACTGGATTATGTATATCTGGACCTGAGGATTATTAGCTTTCATTTTATTCCAATCTTCTCCGCCTTCCTCTAACCTCTCTTTTAACTCACTACTTGCATTAAGCACAATTATCTCCTTTAGTCTCCTCAACCGCTCTAATCCCTCTGGAACTTTCTTCACCCCTCGACAATTCCTTATCTCTAACAGTTCCAGACGTTGCATCGCTCCCTCCTCCAAGGCCGGCAACTCCTCCATAAGAGAGAACTCATTAATTTGCAGCCAAACCAGCTTAGGAAACCCGCCACATTCGCCAAAGTTCTTTGGCAATCGTCTGCATCTCCGATCAATATGTAAAGCCAATATTTGTAAGTTGGGCATGTTTCGCAGCGACAGGTAATCACTGCAATCATGCAATGCTAGTGTTGTATGATTTAGCATGCCACATATCCAACTTGGTACGGAGAAACGGCGAAGAGTAAGTTGTTGGAGATCTTTCATGACATTTATTTTCTCGGGGTATGCTGGAAGAATACCATCCTCACCTGCAGGAATTGTATTACTTACTTCAAGAATTCTCATTTTCACCAGCCGCTCAAGGATACCATCGTCTACACTTGGCAACCCACCTGCATTTTCTAAAGAAAAAACTAATTCCCGAAGATTGATCAAACTGCCGACGTCTTTAACATTCAAGAATTCATTCTCTTCAGTAGAGAGTGGGATGGCATTTGATCTCAGTGTCCTTAGATTCGAGAGATTTGATATTCCTTTGGGCATATGACTGTAAAGTTCCTCTGAGCAGTCTCTTATATCGAGATGGGAAAGAGATATGAGGTCACCTATCCAGTGAGGTACGCGTTGTATGGCAGTGCATCCAGAAACATCAAGGAACTGAAGACACTTGAGTTTTCTAACACAATCTGCCACCTCTGTGATCTTTGTTCGAGACAAATTCAAAAGCTTTAGAAGCTTCAATCTCCCAACATATTTTGGCAAGGCAGAAATGGAAGTACCGCTCAAGTCGAGAACCCGGAGTAATCTCAGACGATCAAACAAGTGTTCTGGAATACTTGTGATTTCTGGATTATCAAATAGTGAAAGAGTTCGAAGAAATTGCTGAACATGAAGAGATCTTTCTGAAACTGCATCATTGGTTATACCTTTCTTACCCAATAGAAACCGGCGGCAGGTTGTTTCTTCATGTAAGGGAAGATGGAATCCGCACTTGTGCTCTTTACTTACATTAATAGCCAAATCATGTAACAAGTCATGCATGGTGTAATAGGATTCAACTGTGTTTACTTCCACCAAACATAGATTGACAAGTTGGTGTAAGTAATCTAACCCAATGTCCCACTGGTCTTTCTCATTTTCTTGTGGGATAAAACCTTCAGCTATCCACAAATATATCAGATAGTCTTGCTGTATATAATGGCTCTCTTGAACCTTAACAAAAAGTATCTCTGTGTCCTCAGGAAAGAAAGAAAAATAAGCAAAACAAGATTTCAAATGCGAAGGAAGAGAGTCGTAGCTGAGCTTAAGGATTTGCATCGTGGAATCCTCTGTCCCTTGTCAGTTGCCTCAGCTTTGATTCCCAGTCCCCTACGCCCACAGAGCTTGACATGGATGCTGCAACTGTTTTAACAGCCAAAGGCAAACCCCTACATTTTTCTACAATTTGATGAGCCAAGCCCTCCAGATGCTCGGGCGGCCTATTTTCTACACTCTCGGGGAAGGCAAAGAGGCAAAACAGCTTCCAACTGTCCTCCTTCAAGAGATGCTGCATCTCATAGATATGAGCTCTAATGTTTCTAGCAACATCTCTACTTCTGGTGGTAACCACAATTTTACAGTGGCTATTAGTGCCAGTGGGAAGACCAAGCCTTTGTATAATTTCACCTTCTACACTACTCCACACATCATCTAGAACAATCAAACATCTCTTGCCACCTAAATGCCCATGAATCAAATCAGCTACTAGCACGTCACTTATACTACCCTCTATTTGCAAATTAATCTGCTTGGCGAGGTCACATTGCAAAGCTCTAAGAGAACATTTCTGGGATACAGAAATCCAGGCAGAATGCTCATACCTTTGTTTATTTCTGTCGTAGACATTCTGGAGAAGGAATGTTTTTCCCAGCCCGCCCATACCCACGACGGCTACAACACGGACTGCAGGCTGGTCTAACAATCTCAGTATTTCCTCTGCCTTCTCCTCCACACCAACTGATCGTGGATCAGCCTCCAAGACGACACTCCCTCTTCTGAATTGGTCTCCTCTTTCTGATGTACCACTTGTTGAGGGCTGATTCAAATGGGACAAGTCATGAAATAGCTTGAGCTGTTCTCCATCTTGAACAACAGAGTTCACCCTCTCTTTCAGGTTTTTAATCCTCTTTCCCATTTTATGCTTGAAGATCAATTGACTACAACCTGGGACACACACTTGACTGGTATTTCTATACAAATGCTTAACAGCACACTCTTCAATTATATCTTCTGCATCAAAAGCAATATCCCTCACCTTTTCCAGCCATTGTTTGACAGAAACTATGGGCACATATTGGGCATCTGCATCTTGTAGAGCACCAGATATCAGGCTGAACTTCTCCTGCAACCATTTGAAGTCCTCCCTGAAGTTAAGCAGTAGTGAAGCCTAATTCAACACTTGCTGCGCCGCAAGCCTGGTAAGCTCTCCAACAACGGCTTGGGCAGCTGCAATAGCAAGTCCTGAAGCCATCTTTGATCTATTACAGGCTCTGGATTTAGAGAAGAAAATTGAATAGCAATGTAATTCGAGCTTGGTTGAATGTGAGTATGATAACCAGATAATTCTCTAATTATAAGAAAAGGAGGCCTCTAGTCCAATCTAAAGATAAAAAGTTTAATAGTTTGGGAATGAAATGTACACTTATGCCATATGCGGATGTTAAAAAGTAGATACCCTTTACTGGCGCTTTAGTAAAACGCAGACCAAGCGCATTCTAAATGTTTTGTCCATATCCCAACGCTATCGAACATCTTTGTTGTTTGCTAGTTAAGTGTAAACAAGATAAATTTATTATTTTGTCTTTTAATGGGAGCCGATGAGTCAAATGGTGCTGGCTAAGCTTAACATAGAATGCATCAAAGACAAAAAAAAAAAAAAAAAAAAAAATTGAACATTTTTTTTCAAATTTGCGAAAATACACTAAATTTTTTGTTATTTTTTTGTGGTTTTCTACCACAAAATATGTAGATCATATAGAACATATGTTGAAAATTTTGAGAAAATCTGTTGTGTTTTCGAGTTTTTGAAATTTAGTCAATAGTACATTTTGTAGGGAGCTTAGTCGCGTCAAAACCAGACTGAGGGAGTAGGCATTCAATTGCCTACTTGTTAGTTTTTTTTTTAATAATTTATCTTTTCATTTGACACGATGAGTTGGTTGACGAAGTCCACAATCAATTAATTGTTACTCTCTGGGTAGAAAAAATCTGATATTTTGTCCTTCTCGGTGATATTTTATCCTTCTCGTGACACAGTGAGCTGGATTGAGGGAGTAAACATTTGAAAGATCAGTGAACGTTTAAATTAATATTAAAACAAATCTAAATTCCGTGTATCCTACGGAAAAAGACAACAAATCACCAGTGTACGAAAATGAATTAAATCAGTGCCAGTTATTTTGGTACAATCAGTGATATGGTGTCAGCCACATAACTAATCCCATCTCCTAACCATGAGCAATTGTCAAAAAATGAGCTGGATTGAACATATCATCAGTTGTATGAAAATGATTGGTACTGATTTAGATCAATTTTTATACAATTGGTAATTTGTTTTTTTTCATTCAGTTCAAGGATTTTAAATAATTTTATTATATTAAATTTTTGAATGTTCATATATTCCTTATAAGTAAAAATATTAATCCCTCAAATCAACTCATCATGTAAGAGGGGAAGGACAAAATATCTAAAGTTTTTTACTTAAGATAACAAGTAATTGAATGTGTGTGGCCCAGGGAAATCTGGGGCCGGCTGGGTGTGGGGGAGTTATTAGAGATGAGAATGATTGTTTGCTTGCAGTGGTGGCGCTCCCCTTGGGCATCCAGACCAACCACGTTGTGGAATCCATTGGGGCTTATCAAAGCCTTCTTCTAGCCCATCAAAATAATTTCAAAGATGTTTATGTTGAAGGTGATTCTCTTAATATAAATCAAAATCTTAAAGGAATCACAAAACCCTCTTGGACTATTGAAAACTGGATCAGGAAGTCTAGAGATTTAATTTGTTCCTTTAATTCTTGTCTGATAAATCATGTGTACCATGAGGGTAATATGCTTGCTAACTTGTATGCTAACAAGGGTGTTGCTAGCTTGGAGACGCTGACTTGGCAGAGAGGTGACGTGTTGGGTGCTCACGCCATTTCTTTAAATAACTATGACAGATCACATTAGGTGGCCTTGTCTTGTTATAATTCTTGTTATCATGGATCATATTTGTGGTGATCGTGATGACTTGCGGTATGTCCTTACCATTATTGAGAAGGGTAGAGGGAGTAGTATTGACCAAAAATCTGGGGCCAAGTGGACAAATGAAGAGAATAATTCTATCCTTAATTGTCTTAACAAGGTTGTGGAAGGCATTGATACTGTCAAAAATCAGATTGGGCTGAGAGTTACCAAAATAGAAGAGGAGATAGATAAAATCTAGAGTTCCCTCAAGGATATCATGGAGCATAGTTGTAGCATAATTAAGAGGTTTTATGAGAATATCAAGATTCTGGTGGATAAATTTGAGAAGATGTAGTAGGATAAGTTGATTATGGTGGATGAAGGGGCAGAGGAGGGGGATACGACTACTGGCCCATCAAAACACACTTGAGGTAATATAAAGAAGATGTCCAAGAGGAATCCTCTCAATGAGCTGCAACAGTTTTAAGAACTTGGTATAGAAAATGTCTAAACTTGAGGTTGAGGCAGTGATCATTCTAAAGAATTTGCAGTAGTTTTTGCCTTCTCGTCTTTTGTTGGTTTCTGGATGGCTTCTTGTTGACCTTTGGCTGCCTTCTCCTTCTTGTTTACTCTTTCGCGGCCTCGTTGTTCTTAGTCTTGTTTAGGTGCTTAATGTCTATCTAATTGCCTTAGAATCTTTCTCATACTTTTGTAAAGGGTTTCAGGTCCCTTCAAAACCTATTTTTCAAGTAATGGGTATGCGCAGGATCATGGTATACCAAGCTATGGCCTTAAGTGGCAATGAAAAATCACAAAATCAGAGTTAGTCAACTTGACGTAAAAAGTTGAACATCTTATCAACCTTATGTGAAAATTTTGTAAGAACATAATGGAAATTGAATGAAGTTTCTAAACTACTAGACCTTGTTTGAAAAAAAAAAAATCTAATTGTTCAATATTTTAGATTTCAATGTAGTAGTACGAAAATTTCAAGAAAAAGATAAAAAGTAAGTGTATATCTGACCACCTTAATCACAATCAAATGATGATATTTTTTTACAAGATTCTAAATATAAGTAGTAGACTTATGCCTGGATGTGACACATATTTTTGTGCAATTTGTTTACCAAATAAATAAATAATTATGAATTTTCTGCTACAACTTATTCAAAATTAAAAAACTCTCATGTCTGACCACCTTAACTAATTCTAAACTTTACAAATTTGCAAAATTTATTTTTTTCTTATAGTAGGCGAAGCATAGAATGTTAGGCATGTTTCAGATTTCAAAAAGGTTAAACCATTTGAAAGTTTTAGTTGTTTTTCAATTAGTCTGTTAATCAGGACTTTAGAGATGACTCAATAAGAAAATAAGTAATAATTACTTATTAAACTCAAATTCTGACAACAATTATATTGATGGAAAGCTGATAACGTCTTTAAGAAACCCTTTTTGTTTCATCAATTTTAGGTAAAAAAAGGTCGTCATCTATATTGTCTAAGTCTAGAGATCAGAGGAAATATGGTAAACCCGTCATTTGGGTTGACCATCCACATTTGGCATTGGAAAGC
This sequence comes from Thuja plicata, assembly GCA_018584345.1. Lineage (NCBI taxonomy): Eukaryota > Viridiplantae > Streptophyta > Pinopsida > Cupressales > Cupressaceae > Thuja > Thuja plicata. The sequence continues at coordinate 3,974,766 of MU227713.1, read as the reverse complement.
CAAAACCCAAAGAAAATACCAAGCCTAATCGTATATCTGATATTATCGAATATCTGATATTATCGTATATCTAATAACTCCCGCTCAAATACAACATTTTGATTTCAAACCTCTTTTCAATTTTATGACTTAAGTTTTTCCAATTTTATGATTTTATATTTTTATTTTATATATTATAAATTTCATTTGTTTTAATATTAATATTAGTTAGATGGTAATAGCATTAGCATTATATAATTATTTAAATATTAGTATTATATTATTATTTATTTCCCTATTGTATAATAGTATAATATTAGCATTAATTATTTATTAATATTCATATTATAACAATAATACCTAGGAGAGAGAGAGAGAGAGAGAGTATTAATATGAATATAATATTAATATAAATATGATATTAATATTAATATAATAATAATATTAATATTGTTAAAATATAATACTTATGTAAAGTAAAATAAACATTCAAAATAGGATGAAAATGAAAAGGTTCAAGCCAAATTTGGGCGGGAGATATCGGACATCCGATAATATCGGATATCTGATATTCTTCACTGGTATCCAAAAGCAAGAATTTATTCTCTGGGTCCTTGTCTGAGAAGCACGTTTTTCTGTAGAGAATTTCATAGGAAATCAGTTGTTAAAGACAAAAAAACACTTTTTTGACCCTTTTTGTTGGAATCTCTATATTATCAAAGTTTGCATCACCTTTTTGGTATCACCATGTGGAGTAGTAGTCATCGAAAGCATAAACGGAAGAGGAAGCTCACAAATGAAGAGATTGAAGTGTATAGAGAAATGGATAGGGTTGCCCATCGAAATAAGAGACAAGGTATGTTAAATTTTAATGAAGATGTGGGCATAGGCCCACCCTTAAATGCGGTTTTAAGTGAAGAAGAACATGAATTTGAAATGATTTATGACACTAAATTGAAAATGAGAATGTAGGGATTGAAGATGAAAATATAGGTTTTGAAAATGAACATGTAGATGTGGACAATGGAAGTGTGGACATTGACAATGACAATCCACTATTCGAATATGAAGGAATTGAAAATGATAATGGTGCACAAGAACCAAATCAGCGTTACACATCTCCAAATTATATGAGAAATGAAGTCCCTTGTGAGGAAGAAAGACAAACTTCAAATTTGAGACAATCAAGAACAACAAAATGGTTACTTGAAATTGATGAGAACATAATGAGAAATTTCGATGGCAAGTGATCAGAAAGAATCGTTCGGTTGTGGGTTTCAAAACTTTTTGATCAATTTTTTAGCCACAAGACATTGGTTGAGAAATTTCAATTGTTTGTGCAGTTGTTAAAGATGCAAAAGATGAGACCTGTTCTATCCAAATTGAAGATTAGTGTGAACAAGAAAAAAAAGAGGAATGTTATTATTGTGAGAAATATTTTTAGTGCTCACAATTCCATTGGGAAGGCTGCCAAGGAAAAAGACAAGAGAGTCGCTAGGAGGGTTATTACAACCTCCTTAGTAAGTCACCATTTGAGAAAGGCTCGTTTGATGAGACAAACTTGTATTGACTTGAACCTAAATCATAAAACTTTGGATAGAGCACTTGCAAGAAGAGAAAGACTTGATGATCCTCTTAAAAATGATACATGGGCTTATGGTGGGAGAATTCCACGTTGTGATAAGAAGCTTACCGATGATGTGAAGGATCAAATTCAATTATTTTGGCAATCTAACTCAAGAGTGTCACCAAATGTGAAGGATGTCTTGAAGTTGAGAATTGGCATTCGAGACCGCACCCTGTATCCAAAACATTATTTGGAGGTGAGTCAAACAATGTTGTTCAAAAAATTTTGTGAGACACATCCAACATTGCAGATATCAGAAAGAGATTTTGAAGCATTGAAGCCTTTGTTTTGTGTGCCTCTTAAGATTCAAAATACTTGTTGTTGCAAAATCATGTGGAGTTTTCAATGCATCATGAATTGTTACGATCCATTCATTTTACTTTGCATACTACTGAAATGTTGGAGGAGTGTGGTGCAAGTGCTCTTCCAAAATCATCAAAAGACTCGCTAGATCATTTTTTATGTCCTTGAGATGATGGATATTTCTTTTATAGACAAGATTGCTTAAATTACAAGTGCTTAGAGTGTGGCGGGCTAGTGAAGTTTGTTTCATGTTTTCATGAGGGCCGCGAACATGATTTTGGAAAGACAATTGTCCAAAAAAAGGTATATGAAATCGTTAAATATACATTGAAAAGTGGAGGTGAAGGCTCTAGATGTGAGTTGGTTACAAAAGAATGGAATGTAGCTGATTTTATTTCAGATTTCAGGAAGAATATTTTTTACAAGTATGCAAGGCATAGTCACAGGTCTCAGTGGTTGGATCAACAATTTAGGATTTGTAAGGACACTTTCCCGATTGGCACTATTATATCAGTCATTGACTTTGCAGAGAACTATACATTGCAACCCCAAAATGAGTTGGAAGCTCAATATTACAATTCTATTCAGGTTTCTATTTTTGTGTACATAACATATAGACATTCCCTTGATTGTACAGAAGACATGACCGGAAGATAATCCGAGAATAGCATTTTTATATGAGCGATGATAGATCTCACTCTCATGAGTATGTCCAACATTTCTTTGAGAACTATTTTGAGTGGGTGCGGGAAAATGATATTTCTATGGATAGACATCTCATTTGGTTAGATAATTGCACAGGGCAATTAAAAAATGCTCGTATATTTTATCGGTTATGTAGAATGCATGTAGAGAGAGGCTGGTCATGGAAAAGGGGAGCATGATGGAGCAGGTGCATGTTTAAAGAGAGCTCTAGTTTAGGAGAAATTGAGGATTTTAGGTGCAGAACTCCTTGATGCTCATTCTATTGTTGATTGGTGTACTTCAGCATTGTCACAATGGGGACTCTTGATTCACCGGTGCGTTGATTCTTTTGGTTGGTTGAGTTGGGCACAATTAGAGATAGGTTGGATTGTCAAACCATGAAATATTCTTCAAAAATACATTCATTTCAAAGCTCATATGCTAGTACATGGACCATTTGGTCATGAGAGTTGGCTTGTTTTTGTCAGGTGTCTTCAGTGTGTTTGGGATCAATGTGAGTCAAGTGAGTGGGTCGATATGTGGGTTCCACATTATCTAACTCCTTTATCTGTCACACTCTCTATAATAAATGATGACATGGATTGTTCACTTGACTATGATCATCTTTCAGATCTTCTACAACCAAGACATTATTTTGCATTGGTTGCGCCACAAGGGAATGATGAGAGATCAGATTACTGGTTAGCAAACTATGTACGAGGAAAGAAAAAACTTTCACAACCGACGACATATGTTGATATGTTCACATATCCAATAGGATCACATGTTGTTGTGGGAACATGGTTGCGCACATACATGATTAGAAATAATGGTATTCACGCGTTTGAAGACTACAAGAAGCACAAAACCATTCTCATGTATTCACACCTTGTTATAGAAGCCAATGTTAAGTTGTTGAAACATCAAGGAAAACCAAAGACAAAGGAACTGTGGACTATTAGTACTATTGATCATGAAGCAATATTGAATACCCTCTAGCAGAGAGATGACCCTTCAGGCACACTTCAGTAGGTAAGTACAACTCACTGCAAGGTTTTCCATGTTCATTATGGTTACATTCAATACATGTTCATTGTAGTTTTCTACTTTATTTGTTTGAGCCAATAAACTTGGTTTTGTATGTGGATTGTAAGTGCAGTTGGATACATACATGATAGATATAGGAGATTGAGGTGTGCATTTTATTAGCCCAGATCTTTTATAATGTAAGCTTCACTATGCATTGGCTAGTCATGTTCTTTGGTTCGTTTAGTTACTTATATATTCATAATATTTTTGGCAACCTATAAACTTATTTTTTTCTTGTGCCTTCTGAATGCAGGGATTGGAATGTAGATGTCATCAAGTACCATGTGTTAAACTTATACACTTTAGGAGTGAAAATGACACTTCACATTTTGTTATATATAGTTGTGTATCTAAGATTTTGAGAAATTCTATATCTTGAACTTTTGATAACATTGATATATTTATTCATAATATGTTGTATCAATGATATACAATGATTTTGCATGAAAGGTGGTGTGTATAGTCAAACTTGTATAATGATGAAATACATGCAAGAATGCAAATATTTGACAACAAACTCTCAAGGCTTTGTTTCAAATGTGTTAGATAAGATGTCTTATAAATTCTTGTACAATAAAATATAAGGCTTTGTTGAATGTGTTCAAAGTAGTAAAGTATTTGATTTAAATAAATTGTGGTTTGTTTGTGCAAATTTGTGTTCAATCATTCACCTATGAATCCCACATAGTATCAAAAAAATCTGTGTCCAAATGCATTTAAGACTGATTTCCAATGTAAAAACTATAGCCTTAAACCTTTTGCACCATGAAGATATCAATGTTATCTTTGGATTGGTGTAGCCTTAATTATTCATAATGGAGCCCAATCCAGTTGCAAATGAAATTTATTTCCAATCCTCAACTTCTCCAATTTCTCTCAAGACCTCATTCATCTATATAGATCCGTAGAATTGCAAAAATTCATAGAATTACATGAAAAATTCATTCATATAGAACATCTTTTCTAGTTTTACTTCCAAATATGCCAAAGGTCCTTGGAAATTAATTTTACAATCAAAGAGTACTAGTTGGGGCAGCACTTTTCCCAAAAGGACAAGTCTTGAAATATTGGACAACTCCTCTAACTTAGGAACCCTCACTTTGGCTTGGAAGGGCTAATTGGGGAACTTAATGAAGGAAGTACCCTTCAAACCTTGAACTCAACCAATATAAAACTTGGGATACCTTGGAGCACATGAGATAACATCATTTATCCATTTTTGGTTCTTGAAAGAATACCCATAAAAAGTTATGGAGAATGGAGCATCTAGTCTATGCTTCTTTGCCAGTCAAATACCACTAACAATTTGAGAGCATCAAGAACCATTCATCACGGGACCAAACTTTCAGCTCCATCAGCTCTAGTTGGCTGAGTAAATTCTAAGGGAAACCTTTCTTCGCTCGCGTAGCATCAAGAAAGTTCCGGCGCATGTTGGACCGAAGTTTTCCCAAGGTGCACTAAGCCAAATTGGGCAGCAATTATTGGAGATGCATATCTCAGACCTTGTGAGAGATATCAAAGATCCATGAAGTGTACAAGGACCATCTTGGGAAGGCCCACAAGCACGTGGTTTGGTTCTGGGAGATTCCACTCGGATTCCATTTGGCAACCCAATCTCAGTTGGTGCAAAAAGTGTCATTGTTGCTCTGTTGAAAGTTGCTCAATGGTGCATCTTTCAAACCGTTCATCGTGGGACCAAACTGTCAACTCCATCAGCTCCATTTGGATGGGTAAACATTAGGGGAGACCTTTCTTTTCTCGCGTAGCATCAAGAACATTCTGGCGCATGTCAGACCGAAGTGTTCCCAAGGTGCACTAAGCCAAATTGGGCAGAAATTTTTGGAGATCCATATATCGGACCTCGTGAGAGATATCAAAGATCTGTGAAGTGCAGAAGGACCATCTTGGGAATGCCTACAAGCACGTGGCTTGGATCTGGGAGATTTCACTTAGATTCTATTTGGCGGCCCGATCTTGGTTGGTGCAAAAGTGTCATTGTTGATCAGTTGAAAGTTTCTCAATCCAGTGCATCTTTCAAACCGTTCGTCGTGGAACCAAACCATCAGCTCCATCAACTCCATTTGGCCAGGTAAACACTAGGTGAGACCTTTCTTCGCTCGTGTAGCATCAAGAATGTTTTGGCGCATGTCAGACCGAAGTGTTCCCAAGGTGCACTAAGCCAAATTTGGCAGCAATTTTTGGAGATCCATATCTTGTACCTCATGAGAGATATCAAAGATCCATGAAGTACACAAGGACCTTCTTGGGAAGGCCTACAAGTATGTGGTTCAGTTCTAGGAGATTCCACTAAGATTCCATTTGGTGACCCGATCTCGGTTGGTGCAAAAAGTGTCATTGTTGCTCAGTTGAAAGTTTCTCAATGGTGCATCTTTGAAACCATTCATCGTGGGACCAAACCATTTGCTCCATCGGCTCCAATTGGCTGGGTAAATGCTATGGGAGACCTTTCTTTTCTCATGTAGCATCAAGAACATTCTGACGCATGTCAGACCAAAGTGTTCCCAAGGTGCACTTACTCAAAATGAGATTTCAACCCAACAACTTGACTCAAGGTTTCTAATGCCACAAGAGACCTAATTCAACCAAATTCAGAAGGAATCAACTAATTTTGGAGTCAGATTGTATGGATTATGCACAAAGTGCTTGAAATTTGCTAGGAGACCTAGTTCATTGTTTTAGGACATCAGCGACCTTCCAAAACCCATAACTCCAAAAAATTTTGAATCACTTGGCGAACAAATGGGGTTTTCAAACACCCTTTATCAATATTGCTAAAATATGCAAAGAAAGAGGTAGGTTTTTTTGGACCATACCCTGCTGTTACAACTTTGAGACCTCAAAAATACACAAAAATGGGCAAAATTTACAAAGGAACTAGATCATAAACTTATCCCAAAGACTCCCTCTTGGACAGTAGTTAATTATGTCCTAAAACACCCAAATATGAAAGGATAGTCTATGATGTGACATCATCCCAATAGTGGATTGTCATTTGATCCTTGGGAGAGCATGGCAGATAAGGAAACGTACCCTCCATGATGGAGCAAAGAAAACTTACACATTCTTGGATAGAAGAAGGAGAGTTGAGTTGCAGCCCTTGAAATAAATAGAGATGTCATGGACAGTGACAAGAAGTGTTGGTATTTTGGAGTGGAATGGAATCTTGAAGATTAAAGGGCGGGCAGATGACAAATGGATAGAAGAGAAGATTGGTGAGAATGCTAATGAGAGCATTGAACAATCAGTAGAACACCATATAGAGTGTTTCCAAGTAGAGAAACAGATAGACATAGATGAGTCTATTGAAGAAAGAACCCAAGAAGATGGGAGAGAGTTTTCAGAGGTTTTCATTGAGAAGAAAGGAATTGCGAAAGTGTCTAATGAAGTTGTGGAGTGCATGGATGAAGAAATACAAGTTGGGACAGTCAAGTGTCCATTAAGGATTACTTTTGAGAAGATAGAGGATAGGGCTATGAAGGAATCCATAGATGAAATGTTTACATGCCAAGGAGGATGGCATTGGGATGAGGAATTACCGAAGGTCTTAGAGATGACAAGGACCTTGGAGAGTGAAGAGTCAAAGCTCTTGAAGACAGAGTTGAAGGAAGAAGCCACTAGTTGGCATAAGAAGATGAAGAAAAGGGTTGTGTGGCCTATCAAAAGGGTGATTGCATAGAAGAGTCTATTGTAGAGAGAACTCACTAAGAGAGTTCAATAAGTTTATGATAAGGAGAGTGTACAAGTTGCTGAGAAGTGCAAAGAAATCAATGTTCCAAGTCTTGAAGACAAGACATATTTGTGGGATGAATTGGATGTCATAGTTGATGAATGGAAAAAGAAGGGTGGTGTAGTGGAAGAATGCCTAGGACAGGGGCATGAAGATGAAAGAGAAGATGGTCATGCAAAGACCTTAGAGGCTGAAGTGTCTACAAGATAGAGATCTCACAAGGAGTGTGTGAGTAGATAGAGGAAGTGTTGAAACCAATGATGGAGAGAAGAGTGGAATACCAAATAATTGTTTTGGTGAATAAGAAATATTTGATCATTTTTATCCCTAACACTTTTATGAAAGGTGTGCAGGGACATTATGTTATTCATCATGAAGATGTTGATGTTGCAGACATCTATGGGAACATAAATATGATGGATGAAAGAGTTAGTGCTTGGAATGAGAACATAGTGATTGATTGCAGGTACATGAATCCAAGGAACATAGGATACACTTATGTTGCAGATCCTCAACAAGCAGTGGATAGAGACTGGAGAAAAAGAAAGAAACTCCCAATCCAAGGGACTTGGATTGATTTGATCCTTGCGAGTATGGTGCAGGGAACCCTGACAGAGACATACAAAGGGGTCACATGGGTGGATCATGAAGAATGCTCATGAAGAATGAATGGTCTAAATGATCAATATTTGAATGTAATTTGACTTGAAGTCAACTTTGTAATTGGATGTAATGGAATGTAATAAGCCTAATGTATAAAGGCATGCAATGGTGTAATAGGGAATTGAGTGCATAAGATGGCATAGTAGACCTAGGGATTAGAAATAGATCTAAGAATGAGTATAAGGATTTTAAAACTTTATTTGGGTTCTAAGAAGACAACACCCAAAGTTATAGGGTCTTAGGAGTTAAAATGAATTAGTTTTAAAATTCAAAAATTTTAAAATAACAGCTAGTTGCCAAAAGGAGGGAAACTCTAAAGTTATGTTTAGTTTGTATTGTTATGGGATATAACCAAGAGGGATCAGTTATGGGAGTTATTTCAATTCTATGTAAGCCATAGAAGGTATGAGAGCATGGATATTATGACTCATATTTCACTTTGTATAGATTGTATTTGACAAGAAGCAATAAAAGTTCAAGTTCTTGCAATTGTGAGTCTTATTTTGATGTAGTATTGCCTTATAATCTTTTGTTATGATTGAATAATCATTTCAGAGGTGTTTTAAATCAAGTCTCAAACCATTTTTAATTATGTTTTTCCATTTTGGACTGACTATCTTGTAAAAGCCTCCTTTTGTGTTTTGATTTGAATTATGCATTTGTAAGATCCATCCCCTTTTGCACATACAGTTGCTTGGGGATGGATCAACACTTGTAATATATCTTCCTAAGATGAATAATGCAGGATTGAAGACTGGTTGTAAGAGATTATGGATGAATGAATGAGTTTGACAGTATTGAAGGGTTGCATGCATGGTGCATGGTTATAGCAGGAGAGGATCTGGCCATTGGAGGGGGTGATTTTGTGTTTGAATCCATATTAAGATGGTATAAGGATGGTGAATCATCCATTTATTTGAGGCTATGGTGTTGGGAGGTCGTACATTGACCAAGCCCTAGATTTTAGGGGTTGTTGAGAAGCAAATTAGGGCTTTTGCACTTAGAGAGGTCTTATAATGAAATTAGTTGTAGAATCCATGGTTTGGGGTCATTTTATGACTTTGTTAAAATCCTCAAGGTCTAGGGTGAAGATGCATTAGTAGTTGCTTTGGAAAAGGGGTCGAATTAGCCCTCTTAGTTCAGTGACAGTGGCAAAGTTGAGTAGGATGGTCCAAAACACAAGGGGTCAATTCTGAGATATGTTAATGGGATTGAAAAAGGGTATTTATATATGTGATTTTTTTTACAAGTTGTTTTGAACTATTTTGAGAAAATATCTAAAACCCTTGGTGTTGTACTACTAGGACAGTGTATGACTATACATATTTGTGAAGGGTCTATAGAATGTCTTGAAGGAAGAGTTTGTAGCTTGGTGTATGGGTGAAACAAGTGTTTTGGGTGCCTTAGAGGAGTTAGGATCACCTATGAAAGCAAGGTTAATGGTTGTGGTTGCAGAAGCCTATTGAATGAAGGATGCATAACATGGAGTTTGGAGCATGATTGAATGGTAGGAGTATGAAGAAGTTGATGGATTAAAGATGTAGAGTCTAGTGGAGTCTAAGGAGATTGAAGTTGACCTCTAATATGGCTATGGAGTGGGATGAGTCCTGAGGTGATCTTTTGAATGAAGATTGAAGGATTTTTTATCAAGCAAAGAAGGAAGAAGTCATTAAACCATGAAGAAATGTTACTTCCCACCAGCCTCTGCATCATTTTGATAAAATGCACAAAAGGAATATACAAGCATAAACAAAGCATGTTGAACTGTTTGAACAATGTAAAGAGATTTCATTACATTGACCGCGAGGATTATAAACAAAGCATGAAAAGTACTTTTAAATCTATTCAAACATGGTGTAACACCAAAATAATAACATTAATCAAATGAAAACCAAATCTATAAATGATCAAAAGGTTTTCTCAGTGGGCATGCCACATGTATGAATGAAGGAAATTGAAAACCAAATCATAGGTTTAGTTATCCCAACATCACAACAATGGAGTCTTTCAAATAAACACATGTAAAATAAATGTTAAATAACATAATGCATTTGACAAAACATTAATCAATTGCACTCCAAGTTCTATATCCACGAGCCACACATTGAAGATCATTGGATGAACTGTGCACGGATGATCACGAGGTAATAATGAGGGATTACTGCAAGATGTCCCTCACACTAGCACATGATACCTTGAAGTTCCAAATCCCCCCAAAGGTTTGGGAGAAAGATTCTAATAATGTGCTAGAGTCAATATATACTCTAGATAAGATATACAAGAGGCTCATCTTAAATGTGGAGATAGATAAGGATGAAAATAACAACATCGACTTCAGAGCTAGGCATGTGGTTAGGATGACTGAGGCTTGAATCAATAGGCCCTATCAAATGGATCCCATTCCTGTGAAGACACTAATAGACCCATCCCAGAAGGTAGATAAGTAATGCAGAGAAAGGTCCACAGTGCCGTAGTACAAGAAGGCACCACCTCAGAAGCCAGGGATAGTCTATGGGCATGAACATCTGATAGAATATGGTCCTAATCCTAGGTACAAGGCCCCAAAGACCAGGATGATAGGGAAGATAGATCCTCTTTTTGGATCATCACAGGCCACCCAAGATGAAGGCCCTTCCACTTCTATCCCTACCACTGGGGAAGGGAAGAAGACTTGCAAAAGAAAGAGAGATTCTACCTCTCCGCAATTAGAAGTTGTACAAGAAGAACCAGAAGAGGAAGATGCACCTTTGGTAAAAAGGATAAGGTCTCAGGAATCCTCTCAAAGGAAAAGGAAATCACAAGGAAGCATACATATGATCCAAAAGAGCAAGAGAATCCTTTGGATGCCCTAGGCTCAGATGAGTTCTAGATATCTAGTTTTGAAGGCCTAGAAGGCTTTGCAAACCAAGTGCAGGATACACCTGACTTGACAACAGGAATTGACATGAGCATAGGCACCCATCCAACATCAAGTGATCCTCACTCCACCTCTAGCCCAATTCACTAATCCCTCGCTAAACATTCCTGTTAGAGGGGTGGACTCTAGCACTGGACAAGGGCCAGAAACACAAGATTCCACCACTGCCCAGAGTATAGCAGGGGGTACATCTGTAGGAGAGAGTTAAAAATCCACTCCACCACCTTAAATTCCCACCTCCCATTCCTACTCTGACACCTTCTCTCCCAACTCCACCTTCTTCAAATTCTGCTCTCCCACCTCCCATTCTAACTCTTTCTACTCCTACTCCACCACCCACAATGCCCACTCCAAATACACCACCATCAGTTCCTTTTTCTTTCTTTATCCCGACTCCTCAGGTATCAGTAAGCACAAAATATGCATCTCCCAACAAGACCACACTAGAGGCCATGACTGACCTTAATGCAGAAATATCAATTAGTTCCTCAGGGGACAAACACTGAGATAGAGATGAACAAGATGTTGTGGTAGAAGAAGAAAAGGAAGAAGAAGAGGAGGGAGAAGAAGAGAATGGAGAAGAAGAAAGCCACAAAGAAGAAATGCATTAGGGAGAAGGTAGTGAAGAAGGTGAACATGAGAAAGAGATAGAGGAGGAGGTGACTCCCAAATCAAAAATCTTGGCTTTGATCCTGCATATTGCCCCATATGAGCCAGTAACCGCCTTTAGTAAACCTACATGGTTTACTAAAGATATTCAACGTAGGAAGAGGACTTACACAGATGAAGAAGAAGGAGAAGATACATATATGACATTCTTAGGTAAAGCCTTCCATCAGGCAGAGGCCAACATACCAGCAAGTACCATATCCTATGTCATTCAAGACACCAGGGGTCACTGGAAAGCACAGGTAGCAGTTCCTTCTACTAGCACCTCCCAAGCATAGATAACCCCTAAGGAGTATATGCTTGATGAAGTAGATTTGGCAGAGCCAACCAGGGAAGGAAGTAAGACACTAGAAGCCCTAGGGCTTAAAAATGCTCTGGGATTTATGAGCAAAGACGAGGAAACCATTAAGTCCTTGAAAGAGAAAAATGAGGCTCTAAAGAAGTTTAATCATAAAATGGTGGGTACTATTGACCCAAGTTTCCCTGAGGCCTCATTACAAGATGTACTAGAAAACAGAGCTAGTCCAGACTTGTTGGCAGGTATGACCCCTTCTTTCATTCAGGCATGTACTGACTGGAAGAATGATTTTGAGCAGTATGGAGAAGGGGTTATCAAACTGGTTTTTAGGCATTTTAGAGTCATCCTGGTGGAAACCACAAAGTTGATTCACCTGATGGAGAGTGAGGAGGGTTTAGATTCTGAAGTAACTAAGTGGCAAGCCACCCTCTAAGACCTCAAGATAATAAAGAAGAAATGCTTCCAAATCCTGGTTAAGATATATGAGGGTGAAGAACTAGATAAATTTGAAACCTGGATTAAAATCATAACCAAAATGATTAAGGTGTGCGAAAAGTGTCTATCCCACATATTGGAAAAGCAGAAAGAAGTTATGGGATGGGTAGAAGAAATAAAAGGTTTCTTCATAGGTATTGGCTTAGAACTATACCGGGACCAAAATAGACAGATCATGTGCCCAACAAAAGAGGTGATACAATAATTTCAAGATATTCTGGCAAGTGTTAATACTAAAGAGGCCTTGAATCAACTATTCTATTCAAAGGAAGATATGCAAAGGATTTTTGATCACGATGAAGAGATCAAGTTCTTCGCTTCTAAATTGACCATTTTTAGAGAGAAGAAAGAACGATGAATCAAAAAAGTGAAGAGGAAGGAAATCAACTACGAGGAAGTGCGGGAAATAGTCGAGAGGCTGTGAGCTTCTCATCCAGAGGTGTTCCCAAGCTTATTTCTCAAACTCAAACAACCATTTTCCAGAAAGCTAGTTTTCCACAGTTAGTTGTTTTTCATCCAAAGGCTAAACTTCGGCCTTTCAACCCTTCACCCTTTTGGCCTTTCATCCTTTTGGCCCTCTCATCATTTTGGCCTTTCAGCCTTTGAAAGTGCCAAAATTTTAGGGTCTCCAGTTTTGGTTTTGACACTTTTGTATTATGTTTCAAATCTGCATTTCTTTAAATTGGAGTTTGTTGTTGTTCATATAGATTTTTGTGACAAATGTTTGGGAAAGATCATCTATTGGGCTCAATGATAAATCTGCCTCGTTTGTTCACACATCTTGGTGGCTTCATGATTTGATAGGTTTTGAAAATCTTGCATGAGTGAATACTTTTCTCTCCAAACTTCTGCATCCATTGAATATATAATTGTGACATTGTCTGATTTATACTTCGTGGGTTTATTGCAAATCTCTCCATCATTCATTTCACAAGGAAGGGTTAACAACAGTTTATGTCGATAGGATTTTATTTTCAGGAAGTTGCTTTATAATTATTACCTTAGTCATTTAAATTTTTGTCATAAATCTACCATGAATCTTGCAATCAACATTTTGGTGCTCTCAAAAGTATAGTGCACCAGATGGCTAATGGAGAATGAAGATGTAGTATGGAAATAATACAAACATACAACGCATGGAAAAGATATAATATTAAAATGAACATACATACATAAATGAAATGCATGACAAAGACATAATATGGAAATAATACATACATACAACACATGCCAAAGATATAATATTGAAATGATACATACATAGAACACATGAAAAAGATAAAATAATCAGAAATGAACATGTAGATCTATGTATATATGAAATGGTTTTGTACAAAATGTGGCACATGCCATCTCAAAAAATTTACAAAATTAACATATCTAGATATAATATCACATAAACCATCTCAAAATGTGCCATATGGAACCTCAACATAAGAAGTTCAACTACAAATGTTTCTAGGACATCCTATTCTACTGGTGGATGATCAAAGTGAAGTCTCCTCAAACTACTCTTTGGCTCTGATGGATCCTGCATTCAAACACAAAAGTGAAACCCCAAGTTAGATTACTTAATTTATATATGCTTTCTATAAATAATAAATAAAATTTTTAAATCATAGTAAAAAATAATAAATATTTTTTAAAAAAATTGAACTCTCATGTACCTCGCCTCTATGTCTCCTCAAGTTGTCAGGAGACCTAATATATGTCCTTGGTAGCGAAGGGACAATGCCACCAATGTCGACTCTGACCTGTATATATGTTTGCAAACATGAGACTGATGTACGACTTATACTATTTAATGTTAAATCCTTGGTAGCAAATACATGTTTTAAATATAACTGAATTAACATTAAAACTTACCTGCGTTGAACTTTCTTCAAGAAATGTCAGTTGGGTCATCAGTAATACAAAACCTTGGCATGGTACCTCCCTCAAACTAGGGGTGACCTACAAAATTCAAACACATAAGTATCATACAATCATGACTTGATCATATTAAATATATACTTGATTGTAAACTACACACAAATAAATTTAGAAATATACATAATGTGGGGCTATCACTGTGAATTGAGATGTATGTGACTCTATCATGGCGAACCGGTCTCATGACATCATCAGACACCACCCTTTGTCAAATAAAACATGTAATTAAAAATGAGTACGCACAATTGAAAAGTATACATGTATACTTAAACAATATAAAATACTTAATTACCTTCCCCTTGTCAACACCAGATGCCTGAACCCCCTCACATTGCCCCCAGTGGCAACTGGTGAAACCTACATCAGTATGTAATAAGATGATCATAAAAATTAGAAAATACATGTATACACTACTATAATAAAAGGAAACCAATGAGTACATTAAAACATATGTACCATGGAAGTGTCAATTCCAAATGAAATGGCTGAAAGCATGGACCCTTCCACTTATGCCATCTCCTCCTTTGTCATCAACTGGACATAAATGAAACACATAAAAAAACATAAGTGGGCAATCATTATAATGAAATTCTATTAAAAATATGAACGTTTAAAATTAAATACAATGTAACAAGTTAACTGTTTACTTTTACCGTAACAGTAGGAGTCCATGGTTTTGTATGCCCCTGATGCACATCTCCATGGGGTGCTTCAGTGCCTGTAGTGTGTTGTGGAGTATCGTCCAACTCAAACACATAATTATATGCATTACTATCATTTAGGGGACCCAAGCACATATTCTTGCACATAACGCAAGTATGAGGCACACAAACATGTGAGCTCATGGAAGATGTGGAAGGGCCAGAAGCATCGGTATGAGGAGGAAAAAATTTTGCACTCTTCCTAACTAGTAGATCACTCAAGGTGTGAATGGCTTGAATAGTCTGTGAGCTAGGCTCAGCAATAATGTCTGGATGTTGCACTGTAGGAGGTGGTGAAATCTTGGGAAGGGGGATATATGTGTGGGATTTCACCCTATGTTCCCCTGGCCTATCTTGTGGAGTGCCTAAGCCTACGCCTTGGTTTTGTCTCATGCTCCAATAATTGACTTTGTGACTGAGCACAAATTTAGCATACAATTTTCTTGTGAAATAGAATGGGACATCCAAATTTCTGTGGGGTGGTCTATCAAAAACCATCTACCAGCGATCCCAAAAGTTGTCACGTATTGCATCATTTGTGCACCATTTAATTGACAACTTGGTTTTTTTAGGGACCGCTTTTAAACTGGTTTTGGGATCAACAAATATGTTACATATGTCATGTTTTTTTATATTTAGATCCATAAATTGATCATAGTCAACCCCATCATCAAATTGGGCGTGCATGGATTCGCGCCAAAGAAGTGCAGCATTGTGTTATTCTGTGAGTTTCTCCATGCTTTCAATAATGGAGTTCAGCATGGAAAACATGGGGCGCAATGTGGGGATATTCGCATATGTGTTCTGACATCCTCTAAGCTGATTTAGATTGTCTCCTATGAGATCCTATAATGGTCGAGGGTTTGAGAATAGTTGGTCTTCTGAAGGCGGGGGATTGTTTTGAGGTGGTTCTAGATTGTTCGCAGACTCATTGGGAGGGTTTTCAGATTGGTCTGAATCCATGTCTGATTCAAAAACAATAAAGAATAAAGAATATCAATTTAAACCCTAGTTTTTATCATTTCAACTCTAGTTTATAATCAATTTTAAAAAATAATAAACAATATTATTTAAACCCTAGTTTTTTCTTAAAAAACAACAAATTTCAATACAAAAACAAAAAACAAGAATCAAACTATTAAAATTCACTTACCTATTGACTGTGGAAAATATGATATTGGATCCCTATCTGATATATGATATGTGAGGCTTAGGCTTGGCTGCTTCAACGTGTTCACAATGAAAATGTTGAATGCAGCCGCGGGCAACAATATATTATTACTGATGAATATCGGATATCCGATAATATTGGATATCTGATAATATTGGATATCCGATATTATCTGATATCTGATAATATCAGATATACGATAATGCTTTAGCTTTGGATTTTGGCTTGGCCAAGTGTACTGACACCCAAGCCTACTCAAAAGTCAACAAAGTTTTGGGTGCGCTTTTGGACAAGTGAAAAATTGATTTTTTCACATCGCCAGTTTTTGGCATACCATGATCCTACATAGACCCTAATCAAAAACAAGTAATTGAATGTCTACTCTACAATCCAACTCATTAAGTCATAAGAAAGGATAATATAAAATTTCCAGTCACACTAACAAAGAAAAAATTGGATGTCTACTCCCTCAATCCCACTCATCATCTCACATCAAAGGACAAAATACATAATATTTTCTATTTGCACTATAACAACTACAATTAATTAATTACTTACAAATAAAAAATATAAACATAAATTAAAAGATTAGTGTAAAATATAACTTGGAATAAAACAAATATTTCTAATACGATAGGAAATTATATGCTAAGATAACATGTTAGAGTATTATTTTGAACTATGTATGCACGAAATAAGATAAATATAGTATAATGTTCAAAAAATCTCTAAAACCACATGAAGTGAAGCTTTATGAGAGAGAAGAGGAGAGCAATATTTTTTTAGGGTCATACATCATTATCCTCTAGACTATAAAAAGTATAAACATAAATATATAAAGTCATGCAATATAGTTAAAATAATGAGAAAAGGTGATATCCCCTCCACATGCTTGACTCTCTCACTATCTTTTCCCTTGTTGAATCTACAATTTCTCACTTCTAAGATAAGTACAAGTAAATCAATAGCGATAATTTTGTTGATACCTTTTGGATAAGTGCGAGAAGGCCAAATGTTAGACCGATTTGTATTTTAGGTTAAAAGGATATTTTTAAAAGATTTTCAATAGCCTTCGATTAATTAATTTTATCATCTATAAAGACAATTATATAT
>MU227713.1:3944573-3957320 GCA_018584345.1 Thuja plicata | reverse complement strand
TATATATATTCTTTCATTTGGCTCAATGTTGTTGAATAAGTAGATAATCAAATAATTATTACTGGTTGAGTAGAAAAATTCATATATTTTGTCCTTCCCTATGATATGATTAGTTGCATTAAGGGAGTATTTATATTTTTTCTTTTATGAGATCCCTGAATCTTTAAATCAATAAAAAAAATCTAAAACCCTTGTACCCTATGGAAAAAGACAATAAATCACTAGTTGTAGGAAAATGAATTAAATCAGTACCAGTCATTTTGGTACAATTAGTGATATGTTGTCTTCTTCTAGATATTGTATAAACAATGAGTTGGATTAAGGACATCCCCAGTTGTACGATAATGATGGGCACTGATTTACATCACTATCCCATAATAGGTGATCTATTCAATCCAAGTCATTTTTTAATATTGTGTATATGGAGACAATAGATCACCAATTGTATGAAAATGATCAATACTGGTTTAGATAACTTTCATATGTAATTGATGATTTGTAACTTTCATATGTAATTGATGATTACCAAGCCTTAACCCCCAAGACTTCAATGAACATTCACAAGACACTTGAATAGAATATGGAACACAATGGATCAGATACATGAGGTTCCTTGGATAGGTCTTAGAGGAATCAATAAACTCAAATGACACTTCATTTTGACTCCAACATCAATCTGACATTGATTGACCACACAGATCCATATATGGCCTAATAGCCCTCAATGGTGGACAATCACCAAGACTCTTTCTACAAAGGAATTTCATTGAGTTTATTGGCATAGATCATCTTTATTTGATTAGAACAACAACATATTACAAGCCCAACCCTTGTTGCTTAAGACTTTCATGAAGAATGACTACTTGACCTAGTAGGTGTAGAGCCCCTTTTAGGCCTATTATACAAAGGAATGCCTTGAGTAATTGATCAAATAAGGTTATCACCACTTGGAACACTTCCTAACAACCTTCAAACTACCAAATCCACCATCATTTTGGGTCCACACATATTCAATATTGCCTAATTCAAAAACTTTGTTAATTACACAACCTATCACATATAGATGCCAGGTTAAAAATACTTGTCCTCTCCCTCCATTCATCACACCCATATCTTAAACCAAGGAATTATTATTGTACATAGTTATACTTGACATCACCCCAAAGCATTTTAATCTTAGACTGGGTCTGAACATGTCAAGTTATAATCATTTTTGTTCAAAACCTTAGGTTGGAGGGTTTTTTTGCAGACTCGAGAAAGAAGAAATTAATTGATCTCTCAAAAACCAGCACCAAATAACCTCAAACCACTTCCAATAGAAAGATAATTCAATTCCCTAAATTTTCAAATTCAGCTCAGGCCCAAACCAATCCGTACAGAGGAATATCAAATGATTGTTACATGTTTTTGCAGAGAAAACAAAGGAAATTCAAAGATGATTTTATTGATTTCAATAACACAAACCTTGTACAATTCGATCCTTGGGGTCTTATAGAACATTTAAAACCTTCCTCCAACTATCCAACCAATTTTTGAAACTATATGGATGTTGGGAACAACCATTTGAAAAATGTTATCATGTTGACAACAAAGTTTGTCAAGTTGCATTGTGCAACTTTGACAACATTTTATAACTTTGCACAAAAGACCCAAAACCTTGAAAAACCACTTGGATTTGATGTATCTAGGATAAATATGACCCAAGAACATTAAATATGTCATTTCCACCCATTTTCACATGTTGGGTTATGGTTGACCAATGTTGACCAATAAGGTCATGTTACAAAACAAAGTGTAAGAGTGACTTCAATGCCTTACAAATGAGTCAAATAAACCTCTAATAGTCTAAGTGACCTTATTACATCATGATGACATCAAAGAACACAAAACTAAAAAAAATTTATTCTTTAGTCCCCATAGGTGCCCCTACATCAGTAAGGTACTTCTAGGCCTTCTAGCCTTGCCTGGCTGGCAGTTGGCCCCTAAATTTTAAATCTCTAATCTATGCATAGGTCAAGGACATTTTAAGATACCCTTTTCAAAGTTGTATGACATATCCAAACCTTCCCATATGTTGTTTTGGAACATCAAGTTCAATTATTGACTGTACTTGGTTTTAAGGGGCATTTAGGCCTCTTTTCCAAAGGAGACACTCTAAAACCTCATCACTCCAATCCATCACTGACATGAACACTTATAATCCAACTCCTAACAAATGAATAAATCGGTCTCCAGTACCTAAACCCCTCAAATTTAACCCAACACTCCAATTTGCACTCACAATCAACTTTCCTAGGCCTATAAAATTGAGATCCCAAGCCTAGAAAATCAATATTCTCTTTCCCAACACCCCCATTCACTATGCAATTGAATGCATCTTCAAGGGGACTCCCAAAATGGAAATTCTACCAAGATTTAGTTTTTTTCTAATTGTGGAATGTGGAGTTATGTGCATTTTGTAACCAAACCCTAAGTGGCGAGGGATTCAAACCTACTTTGCGAACATATATAATATCTTCTTCAAATATTAATGAAAAACCTTCAGACCAATTGCAAATTAAACTAGATTTTTCCCTCTTCCCATCAATATGAGTTGCAGAGCATGAGGGTATAGTAAAAAAATGTACAATTCTCTTAAACATATGAAATTATTGAGAAAAATTGGAAACATAAGGGTATGTGCAAGATCATGGTATACCAAGCTATGGCCTTAAGTGGCAATAAAAAATCACAAAATTAGGGTTAGTCAACTTGACGTAAAAATTTGAACATCTTATCAACCTTATGTGAAAAAGTTGTAACAACAAAATCTGTAGGAAATTGAATGTAGTTTCTATACTACTAGCCCTTGTCTCAAAAAAAATTAATCTAATTGTTCAATATTTTAGATTTCAATGCAGTAGTACGAAAATTTTAGGAAAAAGATAAAAAGTACGTGTATGTCTGACCACCTTAATCACAATCAAATGATGATATATTTTCACAATATTCTAAATATAAGTAGTAGACTCATGCCTGGATGTGACAGATATTTTTGTGTAATTTTTTACCAAATAAATAATTAATTATGAATTTTCTTCTACAAATTATTCAAAATAAAAAAAATCTCGTGTCTGACCACCTTAACTAATTCTAAAATTTACAGAATTGCAAAATTTTTTTTCTTATAGTAGGCGAAGCATAGAATGTGATGCGTGTTTTGGATTTCACAAAGGTTAAACCGTTTGAAAGTTATAGTTGTTTTTCAATCAGTCTATCAGTTACGAATTTAGAGATAACTCAACTAGAAAATAAGTAATAATCACTTACTGAACTCAAATTTTGACAGCAATTATATTGATGAAAAGATGATAACGTCTTTAAGAAACCCTTTTTATTTCATCAATTTTGGGTGAAAAAATTTTTGTCAGCTACGTCATTGTCTAAGTCTGGAGATCAGAGGAAATATGGTGAACACGTCATTTGGGTTGACCAGCCACGTTTGACATTGGAAAGCCAAAATCCAAAGCAAATACCAAGCCTAACCGTATATCCAATATTATCGGATATCTAATATTATTGTATATCTGATAACTCCTGCCCAAGTACAACATTTTGATTTCAAACCTCTTTTCAATTTTATGATTTAAGTTTTTTCAATTTTATGATTTTATATTTTTAGTTTATATATATTTAATTTTCATTTGTTTTAATATTAATATTAGATGGTAATAACATTAGTATTTTATAATTATTTAAATATTAGTATTATATTATTATTTATTTCTCTATTTATAATAGTTTAATATTAGTATTAAATGTTTATTAATATTTATATTATAACAATAATACCTAGGAGAGAGAGAGAGAGAGAGAGGGAGAGGGAGAGAGAGAGAGAGAGAGAGAGAGAGAGAGAGAGAGAGAGCNTAGGAGAGAGAGAGAGAGAGAGAGGGAGAGGGAGAGAGAGAGAGAGAGAGAGAGAGAGAGAGAGAGAGAGTTCCTACTCCCTCTCTCCTACTCCTACTCCTACTCTCTCTCTCTCTAGGTAAATATAATATTAATATAAATATGATATTAATATAAATATAATATTAATATTGTTAAAATATAATAGTAATACATAAAGTAAAATAAACATTCAAAATAGGATGAAAATGAAAAGCTTGAAACCAAATTTGGGTGGGAGATATTGGATGTCCAATAATATCATATATCCGATATTCTTTACTGGTATCCAAGAGCAAAAATTGATTCTCTAGGTCCCTGTCCGAGAAGCATGTTTTTGTGTAGAGAATTTCACGAGAAATCAGTTGTGAAAGACAAAAAAAAACTTTTTGACCCTTTTTGTTGGAATCTCTATATTATTAAAGGTTGCATCACCTTTTTGGTCTCACCATGGGGAGTAGTAGTCGTCGGAAGCATAAACGGAAGAGGAAGCTCACAAATGAAGAGATTGAAGTGTGTAGAGAAATGGATAGGGTTGCCCATCGGAATAAGAGACAAGGTATGTTAAATTTTAATGAAGATGTGGGCATAGGCCCACCCTTAAATGTGGTTTCAAGTGAAGAAGAACATAAATTTGAAATGATTTATGACAATAATATTGAAAATGAGAATGTAGGGATTGAAGATGAAAATGTAGGTTTTGAAAATGAACATGTAGATGTGGACAATGGAAGTGTGGACATTGACAATGACAATCCACTATTCTTATATGAAGGAATTGACAATGATAATGGTGCACAAGAACCAAATCAGCATTACACATCTCCAAATTATATGAGAAATGAAGTCCCTTGTGAGGAAGAAATACAAACTCCAAATTTGAGACCTTCAAGAACAACAAAATGGTTACTTGAAATTGATGAGAACATAATGAGCAATTTCGATGGCAAGCGATCAGAAAGAACCGTTCGGTTGTGGGTTTCAAAAAAAATTGATCAATTTTTTAGCCACAAGACATTGGTTGAGCAATGTCAATTGTTTGTGTAGTTGTTAAAGATGCAGAAGATGAGACCTATTCTAGCCAAATTAAAGATTAGTGTGAACAAGAAAAAGGAGAGGAATTCTATTATTGTGAGAAATATTTTTAGTGCTCTTAATTCCATTGGAAATACTACCAAGGAAAAAGACAAGAGAGCCACTAGGATGGTTATTACAACCTCCTTAGTAAGTCATCATTTGAGAAAGGGTCATCTGGTGAGGCAAACTTGTGTTGACTTGAACCTAAATCGTAAAACTTTGGATAGAGCACTTGCAAGAAGAGAAAGACTTGATGATCCTCTTCAAAATGATACATGGGCTTATGGTGGGAGACTTCCACGTTGTTATAATAAGCTTACCGATGATGTGAAGGATCAAATTCAACTATTTTTTGCAATCTAACTCAAGAGTGTCACCAAATGTGAAGGATGTCTTGAAGTTGAGAATTGGCATTCAAGACCGCACCCCACATCCAAAACATTATTTGGAGGTGAGTCTAATAATGTTGTTCAAAAATTTTGTGAGACACATCCAACATTGCAAATATCAGAAAGAGATTTTGAAGCATTGAAGCCTTTTTTGTGTGCCTCTTAAGATTCAAAATACATGTTGTTTCAAATATCATGTGGAGTTTTCAGTGCATGATGAATTGTTATGATCCATTCATTTTAATTTTCATACTAGTGAAATGTTTGAGGAGTGTGGTGCAAGTGCTCTTCCAAAATCATCAAGAGACTTGCTAGATCATTTTTTATGTTCTAGAGACCTCAAAAATACACAAAAATGGGCAAAATTACAAAGGAACTATATCATAAACTTAACCCAAAGACTCCCTCTCTTGGAAAGTAGTTAACTATGTCCTAAAACACCCAAATATGAAAGGAATTAGTCTCAGACCCTTGGGAACATCAAAAGCCCCAAATTAGGCTCCTAAACCCTCCAAAATTAGGGCTTCTCTAATCTGGACTCTCCAAGCAAAATTCCAACCAACCAAAGGTGGATTCACCATCCTTTCATCATAAGTAAGTGTTGCTAATCATAAAAAGTGCTCCTCATGAGGCCCAATATGCTACTACAATAGCTATGCAAGCATTTCCTCACTAATACATTTGAGTTCTTTTTTCGACGACTATGTGTCACAATTTTGACACTACCCCATCAGCCAAGTGACATAGGCCGGTGTTGCAGTTTTGGTGTTGGAACCACCAATGGCTATTATGTGTTTCATTATTGTGACATCAATAACCATCGCAATAAGCACTGGCTATGTTGTTTAGCATGTCGTTGTTAAACTTTAAGACTATTGCAATTACGACGATTGTGCGATGGATATGCTGTACATGCAACATCCAGCTCTTAGAAATTTTTGACATCTGGTCATCGCATATATAGCTTTGGTGTCGGTCATTTTCTGGAATCCGTCGTAATTGCGATGGTATTCTATATTATTAAAAATATATATAATGAGCTCAATATAATGCCAACAGTTTTAAATGTTCAATATAATGCCTTGAAATATAGGAATGGTACAGAGGCCTTGGCAGGTATGTTAGTTGATATTACTAGTTTTATTCCTTCAAATGAATTTTTAGTGGTAATAGCCACAATTACCCTTATCTGAATAATCTACTAGAAAGCTGCAAGATAAAGTACACCTCTTCTAGGACATTGATGCTTTTCATGACAGAAAGCAGATTAGTTTGATAAATGATTATATGCATGCAATTGAACCCCCGTCCTCTAAACATACTTATGAGAAATGTTCATGGCCTTTCTGCCATGTAGTCAATATCAACAAATTAGCATCTTGCTTGAATCCATGCTATAAAAATTGTATGCAGATTGCTGAGGTAAAGTTTGGAGAAGTAATATTTTAGATATCAGAATCATAAATGAAGATGCAAAGTAAGAGAAGACTCAACATAACTATATCATGTAGGTTCAAATTGAGAATTATATTTGCAACTGAACATGAATCTAAATTACCATTCTTCCTATAGTGTTATTTGGAGTAGGATTCAAAGTGGCTTTTAGAGTTAAGCTCTTGGTCATAAAATTGAGAAGTTTCAAATTTTCTATTTTCCAATGAGAAGTCAAGGAAATATGTGTTTGACCAATCTTCTAACAAATAAAGGGCATCATGCATTGTTTATGAGCTCACTATTTGAGCACCACATGACCCTGTTATGAGCTATGTTTGTTATATACATATACATATATACATACATATATATACATATATGTATATACATATATACATATACATATATACATATATATGTATGATGTTATTGATGTCATTGCATGCTTGTTGTTGTTGTGCACCATATATTGTTTTATATATACATTGTTTATTTCATTGAGACCGTGACTAGCTTGGCATTTGTAATGTATTTGTTGTTATTGGATCAATGGTGCCATTCTCTTGAGGTTGTAGATGCATTGAATCACCAATGCCATTCTATTTTGATAGCATGCAATGTTTGATCTCTCTTTATTTGTTTTGTTGTTGATATTCACTATGTGGTACTCCCCGTTTATGATCATTTCATGAGGAAATGTGTTGATGGCTCACGGGCTGCAAGCTAGGGCATCATGCATTGTTTATAGCTCACTGTTTTGAGGACCACATGACCCTATTATGAGCTCAGTTTGTTATATACATATACATATATACATATATATGTATGATGTTATTGTTGTCATTGCATGCTTGCTGCTGTTGTGCACCATATATTGTTTTATATATACACTGTTTATTTCATTGAGACCGTGACTAGCTTGGCATTTGTAATGTATTTGATGCTATTGGATCAATGGTGCCATGCTGTTGAGGTTTTAGATGCATTGAATCACCACTGCCACTCTACTTTGATAGCATGCAGTGTTTGATCTCTCTTTATTTATTTTGTTGTTTATATTCACTATGTGGTACTCCCCATTTATGATCATTTCATGAGGAAATGTCTTGATGGCTCGTGGGCTGCAAGCTAGGAGATAATGCATTGTTTATGAGCTCATTATTTGAGTACCACATGACTCTGTTATGAGCTCGATTTGTTATTGCTATCATTGCATGCTTGCTACTGTTGTGCGCCATATATTGTTTTATATATACACTATTTATTTCATTGTGACTATGACTAGCTTGGCATTTGTAATGTATTTGTTGTTGTTGGATCAATGGTGCCATGCTTTTGAGGTTGTAGATGCATTGAATCACCACTGTCATTCTATTTTTATAGCATGCAGTGTTTGATCTCTCTTTATTTGTTTTGTTGTTGATATTCACTATGTGGTACTGTCATTTTATTTTGATGGCCTTGCCTACGTAAAATATTGGTAAGGGGAGGCAAGATCAAGGAAGAACACAAAAGTACAATACCTAAGGGCCAGACCTAATGCCTCGGGGGCTCATCATAGATGGCCTTAGCTACGTAACTCGCAGAGACATCGTAGTTTGGGTTTAACTTTAAAACCAGTATTTTAAAAGATGGTAGAATTGGTTACGCAACCCCTTTCTAGGGTAGAGTCCCCAGACGGTGTCTCCATTGGCTGCCACCCAATTAGATGAACAAGGATGAGATCCTAATTAGATTGTACCTACAAATAAGTTATACGTAGACCTCCTCATAAGGTTACCTACCCAACGGTTCATAACTATGACAGAGAACCAATTGTTGTAAGATATTAAGGTAATATCCATGATCCCAAACCTACAAGATTCATAATTGTATGAGAGAAGATACATATTACCTAATTCTATGACCACTTATATTAAAATCTAACATATTATCATACCATGTATATAATTTAATCATATCATGCATTCCTTTAAAAATGTACCTTTACAAATAAGAGTAACTATAAGTTGCATATTAAATGAGAATCATTTCTTTTTTAAATTTTTATTTTTTTCTAATTCTCTATAATCTTGTAGAGGCATAGCCATCTTGGCATCGACATTTGTTTTCGCCCATGGACGTGATCTTGTTGTCTTTGCAAAGGCGGGCCCTCTACAATAACAAATAAAAGGGTTAAATTAAAAACATATTATCATAATTGGGGTTAATTTGAAAACATATTATCATAATTGTCACAAGCATTTCAGTACTTTAAAAAGCATAAACATGACGCTCTTTACCTTGTGCAACCACATCTTCTTGCTTGGCGGCTTGAACCTCAACACGCTCATCAGGAACCTCTACATTCTCTGCATCTGGAATTATAATTAAATTTTTATTACTATGCCAAATTCAATTTAAAATGTTTACTTGTATTAATAAATCAATAATCAAAATTCAAATAGAAAATGTATACCTTGAGTTCTACAATGCACATCCGAATCGACGCCTCTGTCGACGTGTCAGATGGTGTTTCAAGATTGGAAAACGACATTCCAATGTAAATAATTAGTGCATTTATTGATAATATATACATATAAATACAAGACAAATACTGAGAAATGTTAATCATTCAATTTAATACATATAAATATAATCACTTTAAAGTTTTAAACAAATATACAATTATTGTTTCCTTACTTAAAACAAATATATTCACTTTATGTTGGAACTTAACATCAAATAGAGTAATTGGTAAAGTATTCAACTTGAAATAAAAATCAATTGGCTTATTTTCCTGTTTGACAGATCCACTAGAAGAACATTGCGCACTCTTTGATCAGAATCGTTCAACCACAACTGTATAGCCTTGTTTGTAGCCTACTTTCTTGTCCTCTTCTGAAATCTTTTGTTTGAACTCCAAGGCCTACATTTTTATTGTACGTAGTGAATTTCATCAAAATTAAATTGATAAAAATTTATAAATATTTGCATACGGTTTCTCATTTACTATTACTTACAATTCATGCAGCAAGTTTTGAATATCCACCTAAGCCGAGCTTGTGTTGCCTGTGCTTTTTTTTTCTTGCTTTTGTTTCCTTTGATGTATCTGGCAACCTGTGTGATGTTTGAAATATGTTAGATCACATAAGTACAAAGATTAAATAGTACATAATTTTATTACTAAGATTATCATGTACCTTCTTTCTTCGGGTGATACTATTTGTCCATCATGTCTTGCGCGTCTCTCAAGTGCATCCTTTATAAGATTCTCCCACTCATTAATAGGAACATAGGGGAGGCACTCGTAATAAGGGTTGCATTCTATTTGGGTCCTATAGTTTTCCCTAATATACTTCAAAGTTAGCCCCACTTTCTCAAGGAGCCTAAGTCTTTGAAAGGTGTTGGGTCCAAAAAGTGTTATCATAGAGTCAATGAGTTTATCCTTTAACTCTTTATCTTTTGATTGCCACCTTTTAAGAAAAAAAAACTGTTAGATTCATAAATGAAGTGAAGCTACCTTTTAATATACTTGAAGAAAGGGATGAAAGGAAATTTTATCTAGCAATGAAATCAAAATATGATACCATGTGCCTATGGTCGGCCTGAAAATGTGCAAACATTCATCATTAAGTTTTTCATAAAATAGATTATTCCCTGCAAAATAATAATGAGATTATTAGTTATTGCAAGGGACTGCACAGGGGGTTAGTGCATTACATTATGAGTATAAGATTGTATAGTAAAAGAAAGGATCAATCTTTAAAGTACCTGGAATTTGGTCTACTCTCACGGGAAGTCCATCTTCAATGTTCACGAGCAATTGATCACAATTCTCTATTGTTCCCGTACATCTAACATGAGTACATCCAGGAATTCGGTCATCGCCTCCTACATAAAATGAATCCTATATTACAAAATGCCCCCTAAGAAATAATAGTTCAAGTGAAATAAACACATGATAAATGAGAGAGAAAAATATGAATCTACTTACCAATAATAGGTGTTACCAACGCATCTGTGGCCAAGCTACGTGTTGCTGACATTGTAGGTGACAATACCTCTGTGGTTCTGATCCTTGTAGCAGGAGGCGTAGTGAACATAGGATCAATAGTGGGTGCTGAAAAATAAGATTGTTAGAGCATAACATGAAAATATGGACAACCATGGACAAGATTGTTAGAGCTATTAAATAAAAATATTGTTCGAGAAAAACACAAGTGGGCGATAGAACATGTGATCTAATTGAACCACCTGAAGTATCTGCATCTAGGGCACAACCCTTAAATCTTTTTAGCGTCCTCTGTAAAAATTACACATAT
The DNA here is from genome assembly GCA_018584345.1 of Thuja plicata. NCBI lineage: Eukaryota > Viridiplantae > Streptophyta > Pinopsida > Cupressales > Cupressaceae > Thuja > Thuja plicata. The sequence continues at coordinate 3,946,192 of MU227713.1, read as the reverse complement.
GTATTTTAGTTAATGACATAAATAAAAGAGTATACTATAAAAACCATTATTGTACTTTTGTTATAATTAAAAACTACATTAATACTTACTGTATAAGTCTGAACATGGTGAGCCAACTCATCCTCTCTCATCATTATTTTAGGAGTTTGAGGTTGAATATCTGCCAATCGAGTTAACTCTTGAAATTGCACGAAGGACCTTTTGTAGTGCAACCACAGGATCAATGTCTGATGAAAAATCAACAGTGAATGGATCTTGCTCATCTTGTGGGTCCTCATGGACTACTTGTTCCTTTCCCTTTTTTAGATCAGCACTCGTTTGTGAGAACAATATTATTAGCACTTTATTTAAAAGCTATCCAAAATATTACTGAATAATAAAACATAACAAAAAATACACATTAACATTTTTCTTGTATGTGCATTTGTACAACAACAATGAGTTTTACCTATTAGGAAGAAGAAGTCCCATGAGAACCATCATCATCATGCGTATCATGTGGTTGTTGATCCATACTATAGCAATGTATTTCAAAAATTAAAAATTATTGAGACATGTTAAAACACGTGTTCAATTAAAGGAAGAGAGTTTTTTAATTTTTAAACAATTTAAAATGGTGCATAGTACGTACCACCTCGTCCATGATAGTGGGTTTAGATGTATCTATGCAATTCAAATTTTAATCCACAAGAAGCTCTTCGCCTCCACGTATTGATTTGATCGCACATAGAAATACGCAATTTCCCTCGCACGCCTCAAATATGCAATTGGGTTGCTTCTTAGTTGACACAGGTCATGTACAGTTTATAAAACCTAAAATATTCCCTGATGCTTTTGGCCTTCTGTCAATGTATATAGATACTGTTTTACTTTGTTCACTGACTTTTTATTGTATATAGTTTGTTGCGAGTCCATACCTACACATACTTTGTTTATATATAACAATCTGCATCCAACTACTGTAATCATAACAAGGTCTGACATACTCCATCAATTCAACAACTTTTTGTAAGAGACCTTTATGCCATCCATGGAAAATAGGCCCAAACTATGTATTGAAGATGGTGCTATGCGATATATCCACTCTCTAACACAAAAATCAGTGTTTATTGAAGGAAGTTCATCGGGGACCCATTGTTTTTGTAGATGTTTGTACCTAAAGGGCACCTCAGAGTCACCTTTTCTCTCATCACCATAAAAACATGACCCCCCTTGAGCAAGGAAAAATTCCATTCGTTTATTGAATTGCTTTCTGATCTTTTGACCTCAAGTCAATCTCCTTGATTTAGACATACTAGATGTCTCAATTTCTTCTTCCATTCCTACATTTTCCTCACTCAAGGAAGACAAATCTGACAAATACCTATTCGTTAGTACCTACACTTCATGAAACGAGAGAGATAGGTGGAAATGAGAGAGAGATTTTACAAATGGTAAAAGACATTAATCTCTATGGTGTGTATTGACTTATACCTGACAATCCATGAGACTATGTGGGATACCTGACAAAAGATAATAGTTATATAATCAGAAAAACATAGTTCACTCCATAGTTTTTATTACATCTTGTGAAGGACATTATACATTGTTAAAATTATCTATTTATACTTTCAGAATTA
>MU227713.1:3881979-3909047 GCA_018584345.1 Thuja plicata | reverse complement strand
TATATATATAATTGTCCAGACAAAACAAACCACATAAAGCATGATGGAGTAACACTAAAGCAAATTTCAGATCATTTTAATGTAACCCTATGCAAAATGCAAGAATGCAGAAGCAAAGTTCATCATTTTAATGGAACACTATATGGATACGGATAATCATTCACAACAAAAATGAAACCGTCTATCACATGTATGAAATAGTAAACATTTTAATAGAATGGTTGGCATTTGAAGCAATGATGACAAAACAAACCACATAAAGCATGATGGATTAACACAGAAGTAGATTTCATCATTTTAATGTAAGCCTATGCAAATAGCAGGAATGCAGAAGCATAATTCATCATTTTAATGGAACACTATATGGATACGGATAATCATGCACAAAAAAATGCAAACCGTCTACCACATATATGAAATAGTAAACATTTTAATAGAATGGTCAGCATTTGAAGCAATGATGAGAAAAAAAACCACATAAACCATGATGGACTAACACAGAATCAGATTTTATCATTTTAATGTAACCTTATGCAAATTGCAGGAATGCAAAAGCATAGCTCATCATTTTAATGAAACACTATATGGATACGGACAATCATTCACAACAAAAATGAAACCCTCTACCACATGTATGAAATAGTAAACATTTAATAGAATGGTCGGCATTTGAAACAATGATGACAAAACAAACCAAATAAAGCATGATGGACTAACGCAGAAGCATATTTCATCATTTTAATGTAACCCTATGCAAAATGAGGAATGCAAAAGCAGAGTTCATCATTTTAATGGAACACTATATGGATACAGATAATCATTCACAACAAAAATGAAACCCTCTACGACATATATGAAATAGTAAACATTTTAATAGAATGGTCAGCATTTGAAGCAATTGTCCAAACAAAACAAACCAAATAAAGCAAGATGGACTAACCCCGAAGCATATTTCATCATTTTAATGTAACCCTATGCAAAATGGAGGAATGCAGAAATAAAGTTCATCATTTTAATGGAACACTATATGGATATGGATAATCATTCACAACAAAAATGAAACCCTCTACGACATATATGAAATAGTAAAATATTTTAATAGAATGGTCTACATTTGAAACAATGATGACAAAACAAACCACATAAAGCATGATGGACTAACGCAGAAGTAGATATCATCATTTTAATGTAACCCTTTGCAAATTGGAGGAATGCAGAAGCAGAGTTCATCATTTTAATGGAAGACTATATGGATACGGATAATCATTCACAACAAAAATGAAACCCTCTACGATATATATGAAATAGTAAAACATTCTAATATAAATTTTGACATTTGAAGCAATGATGGACTAACACAGACGCAGATTTCATCATTTTAATGTAACCCTATGCAAAATGCACAAATGCAGAAGAAGAGTTCATCATTATAATGAAACCAAATATGGATATGGATAATAATTCACCACATTAAGCATGATGGTCTAACGCAGAAGCAAATTTAATCATTGTAATGTAACCCTTTAGTCACACGGATAATCAATCAATAGAAAAAAAATAGAGACCCTTTTTGGGATATTAACATTTTAATGAAACACAAGGCAATGAAGTTGTGCATACAAGAAAGGAAGCATGATTGAAGCCGAAGACGTTACCTGCACAGTCGATGGCGGTGGTTGCAGAGCAGTGCGGGCCAAAAACGGTGATGGGAGGAATGAAAAATGATGAAGTTTGGGTGAAAAAATAGTGTTTTAGGGCACCGACGTTAACAACTACGTGGTCCATAACAAACCACATGTGGTGAAATGGGATTTTTATGCCCCCACGTTCCTAACGTCAAAAAAGAACGCGTGAATCCACTAAACAACTTAAACACTTTAAATTAGACATTTTTTATATTTCGTAGTGAAGGTCAATTTAATTTTTATGGGTCATTTGATGAACTACTATTGGGGATGAATGCATCTACTATTGGTCGACACCTTTTTTTGACCACTTTTAGACGTATGTGCACATAATACTTCTGTGGAGTGGACCGTTATTGGTGAGAAGCTCAAACCTTAGCTTTAAGCAATTAAGATGCATACAAAACAACCCAAAATTTTTTGACCAAAATCAACATCATTTCGTACTTCAATTGAATGCGCAAAGTTAGCTATAGCCACTACTGGTCCCTTTCCCCTAGTTCTTTTGAATAAAAAGAATCATTTATTAAACAATTAATCATTTTTTTTCAATTTTTTCATCAGAACTATTTTCTTTCATTTCGTACAGCCTGTAAAAAAGTTTATTCGGTGCTTGCTGCAGTGTTTTTATAGAAATCTTTGTCTTTTATGTTTGATGAGTAGAGATGGGCCGTACTTAAAGGTAGACATTCATTAACGTTAAATTTATATATTTTGTTGTTTCCTATGACCGGATGAACACGATGGAAGGAGTATACATTAAATTAATTGTTACTATCTGACACGATGAGCTGGAGAAGTAGACATTAATGAAGTGACTGACGTAAAATACATTAATCAAGTGACTGACGGAGTAGATATTAATTAATTCGAACGTTTACATCTCCAGCTGGACTGATTGATGGATGATGTTGACATTACAATTAACTGTGATGTCTACATCTCCAGCTCATTTCGTCATAGTGGAGGACAAAATATCTAAATTTTCCACAAACAATAATAATTAATTGAATGTCTACTGCCTATCCAGCTCATGTGTCATACTAAAGGATACAATATATAAAAAATTTGACTCTACGGCCTTGCCAACTGTAATAACCAGTCCTCCGGCCATTTTGATCTAGGGAATAGACAACTTTACTCGATGCTAGGTACTTATAAGGTAGATTTAGAACTTTACGTATTTTGTCCTTTGATTTGATATGATGGGCCAGACTGAGGAAGTCCGCATTCATATATTTTGTCCTTTGTATGACATGATGAGCTGGATTTACTGAGTAAACATTCAATTAATTGTTACTATTTGAATGGAAAACTGAAAATATATTTTGTCCTTTCTACCACACATCAGTTGGAGAGGTAGGCATTCAATTAATTGTAATTTCTTTTCTGTTTATTAATCTAATTAAGGGTGTAGATTTTACAATGGATGCAGCTAAGCTCCCTACCAAATGTACCATTGATCAAATTTAAAAAATCAGAAAACCTAATAGATGTTTGCAAATTTTTCAGCATCTGTTTTTCATATTCTACATATTTTGTGGTAAAAAATAAAAAAACAATTACAACAAAATCACTATGTTTTCACGAATTTGAAAAAAAAGAGGTTTGACAATTACTTTTTTTGTGCATTTTGTCTGGAGCTTAGCCCGTGCCCTTTACAACGACACTTGCTAAGCTCCATGTTAATCATGTTACTTTCTAGTATGGTAAAAATCGTAAAAAAAAAGTACAAAATGCATGTCGGAGGGAGCGATCGGCTGAGGGATCCAACGATTGGCAGGGTTGGCAATGATTACGTGGTACAACGTCGGGAAAGTGGACACCGAAAGCTCAAATTAGGAACCACGTTGTAATGCCAAGTGCGTTATAACTCCAACCGTGCATCACTAACCGCTACGTGTGACCAGAAAATGTGCCATGAAAAGTCACAATGCCACTCGTCAATTTGAAATATTAGCATTTGGGGTTTTTTTGGGCTGCTTGGGTAATTGGTCTACCATTTGGGGTTTTGTTGCATTTTCGGATAGGTGAGAGATTTGCAGATCTGGGAGCTAAATTACAGCCAGTTTGATCAAGCGGGCGTAGGTGATTTCCACAGCCATTTACAGAAGATCTGGGCATGCAACATCATATGTGTGTTGAAAATATTATTGTGTTTTCTACCTTTCAACCGTCTAGGGTATGAATATTGAAGTTTATGTTTTTTTGTGAATAAACAAGGTTTTGGCCACAAATTGGAAAAAGATTTGATCATAGTGGTTCTGTGTTTTCGTCCCTCAAATCGTCTAGGGTATATATATTGATGCTTATGTTTGGTATCGGTATGTGAATTAGCAGGGTTTTGGCGGCAAAGTTGTTTGATATCTGCTCAGCCGCTAGCAGAAGATTTCCACTTTCAACATTGCGTAGGTATGTTTAAAATGCTCATGTATTTTCTGTCATGGAATAATCAGGGTTTTGGTTGCGTAGTTGAATAAGTAGCTAACAGTCGAAACCCTTGAATTGGTTCAAAATAGTTAATCCAAATACCCTAAGTTGCGACATCTGAGTTATCATTTGCAAGACAATTTCTAGTTACTTAAATGTTGTGTTTTGCATAAAATAATGGTGGATGATATTTCAATGCCCACATCGTGTGAATAACAGGTTTGTGCTCAACAATCGAAGTAGTAGGCTATTGCACAAGAGCAGAGAGAAGAAAGTGTTGAGTTGGTAATAAGAGGTATGTAGCATTGACATAAATCTTTCCAAATTCCATTATTTGGGGACTGAGTTGGGTTGTAGAGTAATTTGTTTATTTCAGCTTAAAAAGTCATAAATTAGTTTGTAAACTGTCATTGCTATCATATTTTGCTATCCTTCGGTGTACTGTAAACTCTTATATTTTGCTATCGTAAATTAGTTTGTAAACTGTCATTGTTATCGTATATTGTAACATCCTTCTGTGTACTGACATTACTATTGTATTGTAACATCCTTCCGTGTATTGTCATTGCTATCCAATTTCTATCATATTGAAAATATTGTTTAATGTTTAAAATATAATTGCTTACTATATATAGATTGCAATTAATTGGACATGGGTCATTGTGAGCAATTGGATATAAAAATTTCATAGGACTCTATTGGGACGCTCGTGTTCAATCCCTGGCTGCATCCATAGGGGATCCAAACGTGAGCTTGGTTGTGTTATGAAATAGACGAGTACCAAGGTCCTAGGCAAGTGTAGCAGTCCTATGCTAATATCGAGTTAGCTCTTCCTTCAATCATTGGTGGCAATTCTTTGTAGATGTAGAACTCGTATGTTAAAATCTGCGTTCGAAACTATAGGTCCCAGTTTATAATGCATTGTTGGTCGTAAACTCCGATGGGTTGTTCTGAATTACTTTTGGAAGTATTTTGTAATAATTTCCTTGCTTGCTTATACTCTGTTTGTGCAGTTGGTATTTATATCTTGGAAGTTCTATTTTTTGGCGTTGATATGTTATGTAATGTGTTGTAACATTCTTGAGGGCACGTGGAAACATTAATGTGGATGTTCTTAACTGTTGTTTTTATTGTCATGATTGTGTACTAGTAATTGTTTGATTTACTACATAGCCTGATTTTGTAGACGCATGGACCTGTTGAAGCCCAGAAATTACCGCATGAGAATCCCTATTCGTCAAGCTGAAGAACTTAGAGACGACTATATATCCATTGGAGGTTGTATCTATTTTTCTATCACAATGCATGGACTTGTTGCAATCTAGTAGTGGTATAAGAAAAATGGTAGAGAATTATGTACACAAATCGTTCCTTCCAGGGAATACCTTGGATGAAGCCATCAAATCATACGACATGTATAGTGGTGAGGCATATGTGGCAGGAATTATACCTCAGTCAAAGTTGAAGAAAGACGAAGACATGAGAGGCCAATTGGGAGCAGGTATGCCGACTATTTAAGTGCTAGATCATGGCCAGGATAGAATGGGCATAGTGAAGCAGATATGTGGGCAAAGAGTGCCACAAAACATGCGTGATGACTTAGACATGGTTTTAGATGCAATTTCAACATTGTTATGGCATTTGACCAGTCCCCACCACTCAACTACAGAATGCACATTATCGAATTAAGGAAGGATAGTTTAAAGAGGGGTAGGAACTAAGATGGGCAACGCTGAATTTTGGTGTTAGATGTTAATGAGAATTGTTCACAATATTTGGACCCATGCGCTTGGGCGTATTGTCTATTTTATAGAATTTTGTGGCAGTCATTGTCTATTATATATGCATAATATTATATGGATTAGTTTGTTGCTTCTATAGCTTGATGTGTGTTTACATAAATATTTATATGGAATTGAATATTTAGAAGGCACTATGTCATTGGCATTGAAAAATTATTTTATTGTTTTACGAGGAATTGAGATGTTGTCACTGAAAATAGTATTGGAATTGCAATGTCCCCAATTATGGGAAATTTATAATCTTTCCCATAAAATAGTGGTTTCATAAGAGCATTACATAACAAGTATAAATTTACGTATAGAGATGGAAATTGTTACGTTATAGTGCTTCATAACTCCAATCAATATTGTCAAAGAGAAATCAAAATGACACCCATGACATGATGCAATACATCCATGCACATAACTGTACTTATTAATTCACAATTTTTTTGGGATTTCATTTTTTATTAATTCGTCATTTCTTTTTTTATTTATTTTTTCATTGATTCGGAATTTTTTTTTTATTAATTCACGATCTCTTTTTTATTTCTTTTTTCATTAATTTGGGATTTCTTTTTTATTTCTTTTTTTAATATTGAATTGAATAGCTGTTTAAGTCAAGAAAAGACATTAAAAACACAAGGAGATCAATTAGAATTATTAGAAAAGTTCTCATGAATTTCTTTTTCAAATGAAAGTTTTATTCTAAAGAAAATATTAAATATTAATATCAAATATTATATAAAAAAATATAAAATATAAATTTTAATGTATTATAATGAATTATACTATTAAAATTTTTAATATAAATAATATATATTTTCTACAATATTTTAGAAGAAATATATTATTATAATTAAAAATTAAAATATAATTTTTTAAATTTAGACTAGAAATTAATAGAAATAAAATTTAATTTTAATTTATGTAATTTTAATTTTAACATAATTAATTGTAATATTCAATTAATTGTGATATGTATAATATAATTTATAGCAATTAAAAACAAAAATCGCAAATTTCTCCTAATTTAGTGGCGTTAAATTGGTTGAACGCCACTAAATTAGGAGAAATTTGTGATTTTTATTTTTAATTGCCATAAATTATGATTTTTTGGGATATTTTGATTTTTAAATTACGTGTTTTTTTATTTTTAATCTTTTTTTTTTAATACAAAACTTTTCTTGTTATAGGGAAGAGAAGATGATCTTCAACTCCATTGTGCATGAAACAATCAAATAGTTCAACACATGCATGAATTAGTCAATGTAGTTTAACACGCGCTAATACATTTGTCTATTTTCTTTTTTCAAGTATGCAATTAACCATTAAAAGTATATAAAAGCATCACATAAAAATAAAATATTACAGATGTATTCTCTTGCATAAGATTTAGCGGTGTTGATTAATTGTGCTCTTTGAATAGTGTTTTAATTCTTTTTTGAAGTGATTTGCTATTATTCTGTATTAATTTGTGATCTAAAATTTTATTTATGATCTTGTAAATGAATGATAGTTTTTTCAATTCTATTTCTGATGTAATTTAAGAATTTCAAACAAATGTTTTGTTTTCAATTCTTTTTGTATGCATCTAATAGTATCCCATGACATTTTAGGTCAAACCAGGTCAAACATTAGAACCAAATCTTGAGCATCCATATGTAGAACGAATTCCCAAGCTTGACTTATTTCATCTACTAGAATTTTTTTATGACTCTTAATGCATCATTGCACAAAAAGAAAGCTAAAAGGGGAAATCTATTTATTTTGATTTATTTCAAATTTGGTTTTACAATTATATACATTTTAGAGTGTAGATGGTAAAAATAAAAGCACAACGGAAACTCTGAATTAGAACTCTAAGATAGTTAATAGAAAGAGATTGTGATGTACACTATTATGGTCTTTTTCTAGTTCATACATGAATACATTAAACTAAGAATTTTTTGAGAAATCTATTTCTACTAATAATAAATTTTAAAAGCTTAAAAAAACTACTATTTAAAAACTTGTGCAATCTTTAACTTTTAATGTAAAAAATATTTTCTAAATTGACTTGTTGTAGTTGTATAATCTTTAACCTTAAAAATAAAAATCACTTTCCTAATTGACTTTATGTTTATTATCAATCTGCTTGTTATGTAAAAATCAAATAAGACAACTTTTAGAAAAAAATTGAATGATTATAATTAGATGGATTTTTTTTTTTAAATTCAAACTTTCCCCCTTTTCTAATTTGTATAAAATTTAAAATAGAGAGTAGCCTTAGAATCTCATTTCATAACAAAAAAGTCATTAAACCCTACTATTGATTTGGTTAGATTTATTGAATTATGGTTAAGAATATCTTGAAATTAGGATAATAATTTAATTTCTATATTTCCATTTGATTTTTTCTTTCATAAGAATAAACTAAATTTTTTTTTATATATGAAAGTAATTTTGTAAATGTTAAATTATTTAAATTTAAAATAATTTTAATTTAAAAGTTTACAAGAAATAAATTAGCGAACTTATAAATTATAAAAAAAATTATTTATAATGAAATGTACTTAATTTTTTCTAATAACTTCTCTCCAACTTATGTTTAAACCAAAATAAAGAATTGTCTTTAAAATACCAATTTAATTGCCTTGAAAAAAAGCACATTTCCATATAAATAAAATAAAGAAAATATTTATTAACTTATAAGTTGATTAATTTATTTCTTATAAACTTTTAAATAATTAATATTTTAAATTTAAATAATTTAACATTTATAAACTTACTTTATTATATGAGTAAAATTTTAGCTAACTCTTAGTAAAAGAAAATTCAAACTACAACATGACTGTTATTAAATTATTATCTTAATTTTATCATAATCTTAACCCAACTCAATAATAGTCATAATCCAATTTTAAGTGTGACATTTTTAGCCCTAACTATTAAACATTGAACCCTAATTGTAGTCTTACACTAACTCAAAAATCTAATGAAATTAATTTTGAGTTTAATTTGATTATAGTGCATAGTTAGGTTTAGGGTAAAGGTTGGATTTGATTTAGTGTTATGGTCAGGATTGAATTTATTTTCAAGTGAGTGTTCAATTTGGTTTATGTTTAAGATTACTTGGATTAGGGTTGCTTGTTTAGGGTTAAATTTTTTTTAGGACTACTTGTTTGGGGTTTTGATTTGATTTAAGGTTACTTGTTTAGGATTAAATTTTGTTTATTGTTGAATTATATGTAGGGTTAGGGTTTAATTTGATTTAGTGTAGGATTTGAAAAGGTTCAAATTGGTCTACTCTCCACTAAGGTTTAGGTTTAGGGTTTAATTTAGTGTAATATTTGGGTAAGGTTGACACTAGTCTACTTTCCACTTTACTTATATAAGCATTATAATTATAAACCATCTTGATGTTTGAATTTTTATATCTAAATATATTATATTATAAACATTGGCTTCAATGTATCTCTTAGATATATTTTTAACAATTTTTAATTTAATATATGGAACAAGAGAACCACCATATTGTATCCAAAAACCATTGCATTCTTTTTAAACATTCTTAATATAGTTGTTTGCATGTTTCTAATAAGGATAAAGAGCTACTTGTATATTTTTAAACAAGATAGGGACCTACTAATCATCTTAATTTTGTTTAGAATGGTTAGAAGAAAGAAATGGGAATCACTCATAGAACTACATGTGCAAAATATTCTCAAGCAAGGAAAATATTTCTCAAGCGAGGACCTTGAATAGACACCTATTGGAGATAATAATGGTGAGATAGAGTTATGTGTTGCAATACCTCTTGAAAGACTCCCTCATTTTGTCAAAGGAGAGGGTTTATTGGATAGTACAGAGACATCATTTATACACAAAATGCATAGAGAGGACAACTCAAAAAACCCCACCGACCACACTACCAAGATATACTCAAGGTTTGGCTATTTTTGAAATAGCAAATAGTATATTATTTTTGTTTCTAATTTTTTATGTATCACTTAATATATTATTTTTTGTATGCGAATAAATAGATATTGGTGTGCTTTTGGCCCTAAAGACAATAGAAATGAACTTGAAAACATGAAAAGGATTCAAAGGTTCACCCAAAAAAGGGGTTGTCGAGCCCACTTTCATATTAAGGTCATGTATGGTAGACCATAAGTTGCAGTAATTAGATATAATGAGTGGAGCCACTATGATATTAATGGTGGATTTTGTCATGGGAGGGATGATCCTTCTGGTGATCCAAGATGCAAGTTTGCACCAAGGTTGTCAAATGAGTGTAAATCATATATTGAATCCTTATTACTAATGGGTGTGGGGATTGACACTATATGCAAACAACATTACCTAGACCACAATTTGATTAAGCTTATGAATTAAAGATATGCATGTTTATTGAGAAAGGATGTGTTCAATGCATGGAAAAGAGTACGCTCCATTCGGTCCCAAAAGAATGAAGATGATACAAAAAGTGTTATCTTGTGGCATGAACAAGAGAAAGATAATGTCTTCTACTACAAAAGACCAAATGACATTGAAACTATTCCTTTTATCATAGGTATCCAAACACCATGGATGCGATAAATGATGGTGAGACATTCCCACAACTCAATTATTGCAATGGATTCAACATTTTCAAAAAAAATAAATGGTGTAAGTATAACAATATTAACAGTATTATAGATTTTATTTTAATAATTTATTTGATTACAATTAATATAGTATCTTCTCAATGGTATACTTATGTGTAGTATGAGTTATATACCTTGCTCATTTTTTTTGAATAAGAGGTTGTTGTACCTATTTCATGGGTCATATCCTCAAGATAAAGTTGAGGATATAAATGAGTGGCTAACAAAAGTTTATAAGTGAGGAAAACAATGCAAAGAATATTGGCATGTCAATTCAATCATGATAGATGATGTTAGTGCTGATATAGAAGCCATCAAGTTTTTATTACACTTACTTTTTATGTTTAAAGTGATCAGTTTAACTCGTCATGATTGATTAATATATAGTATATATTTTATAGCTTACAACTCAAAGTAATTTCAATATAACATTTCTTTTTGATAGAATGTTACTTATCAATTTCTATAATACAACTTGTAGATTATCCTTTGGTTGTCGAGTCCTTCTATGTATTTGGCATGTACGCAGAGCATGGCTGAAAAATGTGTATATGTAAGTCAATATTTAATTAATTATTTATAACATTATAAGTTTGAATGATAAATATTGATATTGTCTTTTATAATCTAGGTATGTCAACAATAAGGATGTTGCAACAAGAATGTTTGATAGATTGGGTGAGATAATGTATGCAATGGGTGACAATGAAGATATCACTAGTCAGTTGATAAAAAAATTCAAGGAGGAATTCAAAGAAGAGAAGAATTTCATTAATTACTTTCAAAAAAATTGGTGCCACAATGAGTGTCGTATTGGTAAGTTTGTCGAATTCTTCATTTTTGTTTCTATGTCATTATTGATTTTTGTTATCTTTTCTATCTTCTAAGAGATCATTATGTTTGTTTGTATAGCAATGTAGGCAAAAAACTTTCAAAACTTCTCTCATGCAAATCAGGAAACCAATGCTTCCATAGAGTCTTACCATTTCCACATCAAAAGTCATTATTTAAGTGATCATGCTAAGAAATGCACAAGGAGAATGGATTGGCTTATCCATACACTTTTGCATAGGGTAGAGTCATTCTATAAAAACAAAAGATATTTGCAATTATCTAGGTTTTTAACTAACTTCAAAAAAGAAAGATATAATATAACTTCATTAGAGAGGTCAAAAATAATACTAGATACATATTGTTATCCAGATGAAATCCTCCCAAATACATCAAAATAAGAAGTCAATTTGTTTCAATGAAATGGTATATGCAAGCATGTGTTGAAGATTTCAAATCTCCTCAAAAGAAACAAAACAAATGAGCATGAACAAGTTGTTAGTAAGTCCCATTTGACATTGAATTAATCTATGCATCTTTATTAATATTTACTATATTTTTTTCTTAAAACTAACTAAAATAATCTTATTGAATTGCAGATGTTACTTCATTGGTTAATGATGAGAATGTCAAAGGGATTTCAGTCATGAGAATAATATAATTGGTAATGTTCATGTGATCTTTGTAATAAAAGATTAATAGAATTTCATGATTCTTAAAACTAATTAGTTCCTATTCCAATTATAGATAATTGCATTCCTTTAGAAGATCAAGACTTGATTGGGATCGTCACTGCTAAAGACCATAAAACTGGTAATTTCAATATCACTATTTTGTTAAGGAAATATTATGTTTTTTCATATTTTATTTGACATGATCATTTTGATTTCTATTGTAGATGTCTGCAAATTATTTGATGCCTCTAATAATAAGTTCCAAAATTGTATTACTTATTTAAATTCACTACTCCAAGATTTACCAAGAAAAGTAGATGAAAAACATATTTTTAGTGAATGTGTTGAGAGATTTAAAAATGATTTGTTTGCATCTCTTGCTTCTTCTTCAAAATTTACATCAAACCCTAGCTCAAACAACATGCCTATCAAACAAATATCACCATGGTTTAGTCCAAGTGAAATACTCAAATGCCATTTTTTTCATCGAAGAGGCAAGGCCATTCATAAAGGCTTACATGAAAGCATTGAGAAGCATACAAAATTCCAGTTTCCTTGTAAAACTAGTCAAAAGAAGAAGAAGAAAAAGGTTATCAATTGTTCAGGCATAGAAATAGTTGAGGAAAGTATTAATATCAGGCAACAATATTGCAAATTCATGTTTTCAAAATTATTTTACTAATTCTACATAGCAATAGTTGTTTCTTTTATTTCACATGTTAATAATATGTCATTACAGCTTTGAATGAAGAACATAATGCTCGATGTCGTCGATTGCCATTCTCTATTGATCTAAATCAAACAACAATAGATGAAGCACAAATTATAGTTGGTAATTATTTAACTATTACATGTATTCTTGTTTTAAATGAAATTTCTACTTCTAATCACTTTTATATGTAATCAAATAAATATTAGTTGCAATTTGTGAAGCTCAACCATTAATGTACAGTCTTATCCCCAGTCAAACATCTGAACAATCCTTTCCAGGTAATTAAGAATGCAAATGTTATTTAGATCAACTATATATTTTACTCTTATACTTAACTATTTATCTGTGTTGGTTTCTCAACTGAACATGTCATTACAACTTTACATGGTGAACAAAATACTGGACATCATAAGTTACCATTTTTTTTTTATCTTAACCAGAGACCAACAATAATGGATGCAATGCAAACAAGAGATGGTAAAAAAGTTATAAAATTATTTTTAACAATTTTGAGTTTTTCACATTTTCAATTGATTTTATAATTAAATTATGTAATTTATAGGTTTTGATGACATTCAAATGGAGGATCATGATCAACACTATTATGGATAATATCAAGAGCTTCCACATTATGGTAAAATATGCTTTGATGGATGTCAAGTTCTCATAGCACATGTATATGTTTGTATAATTCTTCACATGGATCTTCATGTTGCTAAGTCTATATTGGATTTCTTCTTGGCTTCTTTAGATATTCTTCATTTATCATGTTCTTCTTATGACTTTGGTCACATTTCACTAGACTATATTCTTAAGTTTTATATTGTACTGGGATGTATTTGTGAGATGTTCAGTTGGGTCAGGATTTTATTTTGGGGTATGGTTGATTGTTATACTATTGTAATGAGTAGATTTTTGGATTGCAGTTGGAGCTACGACCTCTGGTTTTCTTCAACCGGTTCTTTCCTGATGGTATGCTCCCCTGAATCGGGTTATAATGCATACTCCTTTTGATCAATAATAAAATGAGTATAAATTTTTACCTTTAAAATATACTATTATGGATAATCAATACAGTTTATTTTACTTACAAATTTAGATAGTTTGTTAAGTATTGAATGTGGATAATCAATACAGTTTGTTTTACTTACAAATTTAGATAGTTTGTTAAGTATTGAATGTTAGATTAATGTTTGGGGATAAAAGGGATTCTTTTAGCATGTAAGTTCAATTAACATGGATGGAATAACTGGTAGATTGAAGATAGAGACATCATTTATATATTGTACTTTTGAGTTACATATTATGTCTACAAAATTGGCTCAATTGACTAATTATAAATAATATAATAAAAAGTGGGATTGATAGTTGTTGAGCTATTAAGTTATTGGTTATTAATTAATTTTGTGTTTATACTATATTTTATGTACAAGTGAGATAACTTAGAAAAATTGACTTAGATTTTTCTTATGCATACTTACATCCATAATTGTGAAGTATGACTTTAATTATTACTAAAAGTAAGATAATCCTTATTAGACAATTTATGCATATAAATATTTTCAACATACTTTTATGTTCTATTTTTTCAAACTTTTTTTATTTTTTAATTTATTTTGATATTTTCTTTATGTTATAAAAACTTTTGTGATAATACATAAATGACCAGAATTTGTCATTAGTATACAAGCAGATAGTTTTATTCGGTCAGTCACATTCACTGAGCGACAACATTCACCAAGCGACAACACTTACCGAGCGCAGTGATCACTGAAATGTCTTGAAAACTGAGCGATAGTAGTATATCAATCGAGCAACAATCTACAAAGACATCACTAAGCACCATTCTACAAAGACATCACCGATCACCAGTCTACACCGAGAGACAATATTTCATCGAAAAAAATGGATCTCATCTACACGTCAGCTAAAGCAATTTAATCTTTAAAACAACTTTTTGCTTAACTTGATAACCACTTTTTTGTGGTAAGAAAAGCGTTAACTATGGATTTAATTAGTTAACTGATTGTATTCATGCAAACTAGGAGATCAAGGTCAAGTTGTAAACCTTTGATCTTAGAGGTTTTCAAGAAAAGCGTGAAACCTAATTAGGTCAAATCTTTTGTATATATAGATGTTATAATCAATCAAGAGTAAGATGATTGTAGCCACCAAAGATATCTATGGATTAGACATAGAGTTTCATGCACAAGGACAAAAAAAGGAGAATTCACTTATAAAGAACTAGATACAAGGCTACCGAGCATAACAAAGGTATTATCCATCACAATACGGTGATATATATTTTGTGTACTTAATGGATCTGTAATCAGCAATTTCAGATTGCCTCGATCAGGTCACATATTTTGTTACTCTCTAACAATTGTAGCAAACAACAAAATCTTTTCACATGGTGGACTTAACAGTCTTTTTGTAAATCTCTTAACCGAGTGCACACATACATTGTGTTGCTAAAATCTCTTAACCGAGTAGACTTAAAAAGTCTGACATGTTACTGCTAACAGGGTAAGATCATCAGAAGTGATTACAAATTGTAGCCCTAATAGGCACCTTTCATTCTGCAGATAGTAAAGCTTTGTGGGTTTCATCCCCACCGCAGTTTTTACCTTCTATCAAGGGTTGCTATGTGATCAAATACTTGTGTCATGTGTAAATGAGTTTCATGAATGTTTCAATGTTTGTTTACATGCATTTACATTTATGCTATGATATTGCATGCATGAAGTAAAAATGCTACAATGGATGGTTATGCAAGTAATGAGTAATAAGGTTTAATTTGTAAAAGTTTTTAAGGGCACTGATTCACCCCTCCCCTCTCAGTACACACCCTTCCATTATTCCAACATTTTGTTGGGTAATAGTAATATTGGGCTAAAAGATATATGCACCATGTAGGTTGTTTAAACTCACTACTATAATAATCATGTGCCACATTCATAGAAATTGTCAATTTTTTTTCATATTTCATTTACATTAATAAAATTCACAAAATGAAAATTTCAAAATCCATGTTCTCTCTCAATATTTATGGTCTAGTTATCTAGATATATTCTTTTAACCACCTTAGCTTGACATATTCACAGATTGTTTTCTTGCTATTTTTTTAAAATATAACATCAATATTGATAGTAGAGTAAAATAAAAATTTAGAATCATTGTTTTCCACTAATTACTACTATAATATTCAATTAATTGATTCTCAATAGTGCTAAAAATAAGATGTGGTTAGTAGAATTAAATAAAAATCTCTACAATTAATCCAACAATTTGTACCTACATATACTTTATTTTTTAAATTCTTTTCCTAAATTAAAATATACCAACCAAAATATAAATATTAATAGCCTGTTAATGGGCCTTGTAGGGATAATCCAACTCTGATAAGAAGAGCAGTTGCTTGGCAAACACCAGACAAAGGATGGGTGAAAATCAACTTCAATGGTGCTGCTCGGGGGAACCCCAAAATCTCAAGATGTGGATGTGTGGCAAGAGATCACCAAGGCAACATTCTGGCCTTTAAGGCCAAACGTCTTAAGGATGGCACAAACAATGTGGCTGAATGTGTAGCAGCCAGTGAGGCTCTGGCTGTAGGCATCAAATTGGGAATTCACAGCCCATCTTGAAGGCGACTCAAAGATAATAATAAATGACATATCTAAGGGAAAGATGGATGCTTGGCACCTTGATAAATATATACTGCAGATTCGATGTTTGTTACATAACTTTGAGGATTTCAAAGTTACCCATGTATACAGAGAAACAAATAAGGTGGCTGACATGTTGGCTAACATGGGAGCGAATTCCCCACTGGGACCCCAATTTGAAATTTATGACTTAAGATGAGGAGTTTTGAATTTGAATAAAAGAACAAATAACACCCCAATTATATCACTTAAGTGGAAGTACAAAAGAGAATCACGCGGCCTTAATTCGGATGGTGCTTACATAATGGCAATGCATGTGACTAATGGAACTAATTAATAGACACAACCCGCTGAAGGCCTTCCATATTGTTCGGAAGTTGGTTTAAAAATAGGGGAATGCGAGCTTTTCCAGCGGAATTGAGGGCAGTGAAGATATGGAGGCCAATTTTGCGTTGGAATCAGACAGCCTAACACAAGCCTATGAAGGAAAGATAATACCAAGATGAATGAATATTATCTTCATGTTTGAGGACGGTGATTTCATGGAAGGCCTGCAGCAGATGCTCAGAATGGAATACCTTGATTCCTACTCGAGGCGTCGCTCCAACTTGGACGTGGCATCCCTGTTTGTAGCCTTGGCATTAATGGTAGGAAATCAAAGGAGGAGGTTCGTAGTGTGGTGGCAGAGTGTGTGGATGCGCAATGGCTGATGGGTGTAGAAGACATTATCGGCAAGGCAATGTTGGGCCAAGGTCTAGAGATGGGAATTGAGTCATGGCAGCTAATTGGTGGTGGGGATAGTTTGGTACAACCATTATGGTATGGTTAGCTTCAAATCCACAGGGTGTTCACTTACCAAGAGCCGAAAAGGGCTGGAAGAAAATCATCGCCTTTTTGCAGGAGAAGGTGTGGAAGGGTGAGAGAAACAACTTCATGAAATTAACCCCACACAAGACTGTCACAGCACCAGCGCAACCAATACGCTTTCAATCTGGAAAGAAGGCTCTGAAAATGGCAGGTGCGTGCGGAGGAGGAAGTTCACGAGATGACAGCCCCACTGCACCCAGGTCAATGAAGGATGATGGCGCCATACCCAACTTCTCGAGGGAGGAGGCAACACTAAGGTTCAAGGATTAGTGGGCTTGCGAAGTAGGAGGATGTTGCCATTGGAATGGTTTAAGGTATTTTTTGTATGGTTGATAATGTGATTAAAACTGGTTCTCCGTCATGGGCGTTAAGGCCCTTTTTTGTAATGCAAAGTATATAAGCTTATAAGTATAGAGGTTTTGGGGTAGTGAAATTATGTTTGTAAGCGGTAGCCAACTGCGAATATTGGCTTAATGATGTAATCCTGCTTTAATATCAATACAAAAAATGTTACCTATCAAAAAAATAATATAAATATTAATAAAAATAATAAATAAAAATTAATAATAGGTATAAAATATAATTAGAAAATAATAAATAGCATTATATTTATGTTTATTAAAATGTATTGTATTGGGAAGGATATTGTCTTTTTGATAATTAATATTTAAAATTATAAATTATATTATACATATCACAATTAATTGAATATTACAATTAATTATATTAAAATTAAATTTACGTAAATTAAAATTAAAATTTATTTATATTAATTTCTAGTCTAAATTAATATGCCCACGTGAACCAGGTTTGTAAAATTTTTACTATTATTACTAAAATATATCATGGCCTAGCCACTTTTACCAAAAGAAATTATATTTTAATTTTTAATCCTAATAATATATTTCTTCTAAAATGTTTTTTTGTATTAATAATCGATAATCAAAGAGAGTTTAAATACAACAAAAAGAGGCCAAGCCCCACCAGGAAGATCTCAAAGTGTCACCATTTACATTTATCAAGATACATATACTATCAGTATCGAGAAAACTCAAGAAAGGAGAGCAGAAGAGTCTAAATGACCACTGGCAGCCTAGTGAAGAAGATCCTGCCAATTGTCAATCCAAGCAGTCCAACCACGAGAACCTTCCATCCAAGCAATATTCCGACCCGCCTGAATTTGGGCAAGTATGAGGCATTTATCAACAGGCGGGTTACTGCTTTTCTTTAATTCCAAAGTGAGTTTTGCAAGTGCTTCATCAGAATTGGTAAGGTTATCAGAGATCTTGCGCCAGTCAAACTAGTATTTAAGTTCATAGACAAACATGGTATCAAAACCATCTTTGAGAAATCTGTTGTATTTATCTCTGTCAAGACATAATGTGAGAGTAACCTGCGAAGCAATTTTAGAAAAAGTGAGTCTACGGAATGACTCAGTAAGGGCTCGGGAAACCCCTTGAAATCTATCTTCATTCCTAATTTTCCAAATATGCCAGAGAATATGGGAAGAAAGAATAAACCAAAAGGGATTAGCATCTTTTTTACATCGACGAATATAGCCAGTAAGAATTTCTATAATGTCAACATGTTTAGGAATGATAAAACCAAACATATTCCATATAACTTTAGCAATAAGGCAGTCAAAGAAGATGTGTCTACAGGTGTTAGGTAGCTTGCAATAATCACAGATAGTATCACAAGTATAATCATTTCTAACCAGGAGCCTATTGAGAATGAGGAGCCATTTAAAGTGCTTATTTTTTGGAGCTATGGGCCCTTTCCATAACCAAGTAAAATATTTCCTGCTGGGCGTCAAAGTTAGAATACCAAATGGAGTTAAGGTGCTGAAAAATATCAGAATTATGGGCAATAATTTTATAGATTTTTTTAGCCTTAATTGCAGCCAGAATGGTGCCATTTGCCCATTGGAAATCAAGGAACCTATGAGAATCAACAATACAATTTTTAGGGAGGTCAATGTTATTGCAAGCCATAGTGATCATGTTATAAGTTTTCTTCTGAGTAGGAGGAAGATTGAATCTCATACTGATATTATCCCAGCTAATAAGGGTACCTTTGTTAAGAATGTCAGCCAGGTAGGATATGCCAGCAGCATTCCAAGCCTTCGTCGAGCAACCTTCAATAAGAGCCAGGGGTCTATTATGATGCGTGAGGTTCCACCATATGGACCGTTCACCATGCAGATAGTTATTATTAACAAAACTAGTATTGGTAAGATACTTTCTAACGGCTTCCCAAGCTTTCCATAAAGATTTGAAAACAATAGATCCCTGGGGAAGGACTGGGAAGGATCCAACAATGATATCACTCATAGGCAGAGATTTCCAAGATTTGGCCTATTTGGGAACCCCTCTTTGGATATTGTGTCTGATAAGTATTTTCCAAGGTTCGTTGCCTTCAATAGCTTGGAATATCCATTTGGCAGCAAGGGCCACACCTTGAGTTCTAAGGTCTTTAAGACCAAGACCACCTAACAGTTTATCAGTATGATACCACTGCCAATTAACAGAGTGAATCTTACCTTTTCCTTTGCCATCTGACCAAAGGAAATTCCTTATATTCTTTTGGATTTCAAGAGTTTTATAGCTACTAAAAATCCAAGCGGAGGTATAGTATATATTATAGGAGGATATAATCTTTTGACAAACTTGAACACGACAAGCTAGAGAGAGGTATCTATTATTCCAATTATTGAGCTTCTTAGAGACTTTGTCCCTAATCCACTCTCACATAACCTTAAGGGAAGGTTCAACAGAGAATGGGATTCCTAGGTACTTGACGATATGTTTGGGACCACCCCATTGATATCCAAACCCGTCCATCCAATCAGGAGGATGATCTTTCCAGCCCAACAAGGTAGATTTAGAGTAGGATATACGAG
Organism: Thuja plicata; assembly: GCA_018584345.1. Lineage (NCBI taxonomy): Eukaryota > Viridiplantae > Streptophyta > Pinopsida > Cupressales > Cupressaceae > Thuja > Thuja plicata. The sequence goes on along the minus strand of MU227713.1, from coordinate 3,888,872 downwards.
CATCGGATATTGTAGTAGAGATTTGAAACTTGGCATGCAGGGCTCTAAAGTTCTCATGGGTAAGAAGAAGAAAGAGGGAAGTATCATCAGCGAATTGGGCGTTAGTCAGTTTGGAATCATCCGGGAGTTGGATACCTTTAACAATGGGAGATAAGAGTTGTCCTTAAGGATGTATGAAAGGGCATCTGAGGTGATAACGAAGAGGGCCATGGCAAGAGGACACCCCTGTTTGATGGAGCGAGTAAGGGAAATATCAGGGGATAAGGAGCCATTAATATCAATAGAAGCCATAGCATCTTTGAGAAGGACATTAACATCAGAGTAGAATTCAACAGGAAAGCCAAAGGCTTGGATCATCATATGAATAAATTTCCATTCAACACGGTCATAGGCTTTCTCAAAATCTAAAAGAAACATGGCTGCATCCTACCCAGAGGCTCTAGCCCAATCCATGGTTTCCCAACTAGTGGTAAGGTTCTCAAGAATATACCTACCCTTTATAAATCCAGTTTGAGTAGCATTGATAAATTTAGGGAGGATTTTAGCCAGTGGGATGGCCATGATTTTAGCCAGAATCGTATAGGAAACATTCAAAAGGGTGATGGGGCACCAATTTTTGATAAGGGCCTTATCCTTGTTATTAGGAATCAGTTTAATGATGCCTTTATTAATACTGCTGCCAAGAGAACCAGTGATAAGCGCTTCAGAATAAACTTCAAGTAAGTCATGAAAAATCCAATCCAGATTGGTCTTGTAGAATTCAATTGGAAGACCATTAGGCCCAGGAGCCTTATCATCCTTAAGAGCTAAAATGGCATTTTTAATTTCCACAAGGGAGAGTGGTTGTTTGAGGGTGTCAGCATCCTCCTCAGAAATTTTACAAGGAATAATGTTTTTAACTTTATCTCTAAGAGCTTCACTCTCATGGGAATATTCCGAAGTGAATAGGTTTTGATAATAATTAGAGAATTCTTTTTGAATGGGTTGAGGGTCAGTAATCTCTTGATCATTAATGATAACTCTATCAATATTTTCCTTGATATGTTTATGTTTAATATAATGGAAGAAGAACTTAGAGCCTTTATCCCCTTCCTGGATCTAGTGAGCTCTAGATCTAATTTTCTAGTACCTTGGTATTTAAAACATTGATGGGATCTTAGAGCATCTCTGGACAAGGCAGTGTTGGAAGCAAGTTGATTATCCTGAGGGGAGTTTTGGACAGCCATTTCAACAAATAAGAGTTTATCACTTAGATACTTTTCCTCAGCCCTATAATCTTTGGCTTTCTTTTGGCCAATGGTCTGGAGCAACTTCTGCCAGGCAGAGATATTGTAGTTCCATCTAGCAATAGGTGAACGAAGCTGTTTATTATTTTTATTAATAAGTCTAATGATTTTAATAGCAGTCAGAACATCTGGATCAGCAAGCAATTTAGTATTAAGAAGAAATTTACCATTCTTGGGTCTGAAGTTAGGAGCAGTGTTCCCATAGGTGAATTTAGTAATAATGGGATGGTGATCAGAAAGAGCGGTTGGAATAACCTTGACAAAACAACCTTTATCAACTGGGATGCAGGAAAATAAATTCTTATTGGCATAAAATCTGTCCAATCTAGAATATATTCTATTGAAGCCCTGTTGAAAATTACACCAGGTATACAAAGGGGTAGAGAGGTTATTCCCATCTCCATCAACCGGGTCAAATAGGTGTTTGGAGTGTTTGAATCTATCCTAGGACAGTTTTTCGATTCTTTTCCATTCAAAGGGTAATCCACCTTGTTTGTCATTTTGACTCTCAATCATATTGAAGTCTCCTCCAATAATCCATGGTATATCAGAAAGGTTAGATGTCCAATCCCAAAGTTCAGCTCTCTCCTTATAATCATTGGGAACGTAAATAGAACAGATTCCAAAGACATTATTATTAATATTTAGGGTAACCCAAACAACTCTATTGCAGGGGGAGACACCATATTTAGTGATATCATTGGCCCATTTAGGATTGATCATCAGACTTAACCCTCCACGACCTTTAGGGTGATTAGATATAATTTTAACAACATCTTTCCAAATGTAATCCAGACTAATGTCTAACTGAAAGTTAACATCTTTCAATTCTTGCAACATCAGGATATCAACATGCTTCTGAGAATCTAAAAGACTCTTTAATAACCACTTTTCTATCAGGAGCCTCTAGGCCCCTCACATTCCAAGAGAGACAAATCATAATGATAGTAGTAATAGAAAGAAACCAACACCTACTAAGAACAGTGTACAGTGTTCTTACGAGGCAATTTCACATTAGATGTTTTATCATTAGAATTAAAAGATTTATTTTTAGCCCCGATAGGTCGACCCTGTTGTTTAGGTTTAGCAGCACCCTTACCAAGATGAGAGTATTCATCATCAGAGGTAGGCTCACAAAAGTGAATACCACCAACATTACTATTGTGACTTATATCCATAGTACCAGAATCAAGATCGCGTTTATAAATGCTCCCAGAATCAAGATCGCGTTTATAAATGCTCCCATCTTCCTTATAGATGTTTTCAGCAGTAATCACATGGATGGAATAATCTTTATCAATTTCCTTAAAAACCTTTTGTGGTTGAGGGCTACACATGCTGAGGTTGAGATCAAGACACGGGAGATCCGCTGTGTGAGAGACAACACAATCATCCCTTAGTTCAATCTGGTTTACATCAGATCTAGTGTTTTTGAATTTATGAATCATGGATTTGACCGATGAAGGGCAAGCGCTAAGAGCAGGAGAGTCACCAAATCCAGGGCTCCGAATCAACGCAGAGGAACTATTCAAGGTTAATTTAGAGTTTTGTCCTTGATTAGGTCCCCTAAGTTGATCAAAAACCAGTTGCTGGGCAATTTTATCCTGATTAGTTTTCCTTCTTCGTTTATTAGTTTTAGCATTGGAGACCAGTTGAAACCCATCAGAGCTATCCCCATCACAATTAGAATCACCGGTGGTATCAACAGCCAACACATGAGCCTCTTTATTAGGGTTAAAATATTTCTCTTGAGCAAATATAGTCTTGGCACCTCTAGGGTTAACAGGTATCTCTTGCGAAGGTATATTTTCAGTCACAGGACTCGGAATGGGGCTGCTAGTAGTGGGTTTATCAGTAGGTTTGGGATTCTTATTAATAATGGGGCAATCCTTGCGGATGTGACCCTCTTTTTTACAGAGGAAGCAGGCATTAAGGCCCCCAAGAGCTTCAATTGGGCAAATATAAGTTTCTGATTCAATCTCAATGGTAAGCGAATCCAGGATATCTATTCCAGGCTGAATAGATAATAAGACCCTGGCATCCATATGCGGGATTAAGCGAGAGGATTCATCCATTCTTATAAATTTACCAATAGGTTTAACAATATGAGGAACAAATTTCCATAAAAAGGGGGGAACGTTTTTAACCACCAGCCATCGTGGGCATGACAGCGCCAGAATTTCCTCATGAACTGCTTCAGGAGACCAGCTGAGAGCACGAAATGGGGTTTTTCCAACAGACCAATACTGACATTTTAAAACAGCGGATTGACTATAATGTGAAGCAAAGAAAATAACAAATAGGCCCTTTTGGAGCTGTCTACAACAAGATATCCGAAAAGCAAGTTTTAAATTCCATAACTTATGAAACCAGTCGTCCAGGAACTTCCTGGCAGGGCATTTCTCCATATCAGCACATGCAAAGAAGATAACTACATCCTTCAATCTACCTCTTTCATTGACAATATCGTTAAGCATAGAGCTATTAGGTTGAATGACGACAGAGTTGCAAGGGTTTGCAGAGTCCTTACCTTGCTCTCCTGAGCCATCGACAAAACATTCAAATGATGCATCCTCAGAGACCAGCGATGCACGGGCAGCGTCGCTGAAGGACTTTTTGCCGGAGGAAGACTCTGGCACTATACCAGCGCCTTCAGAGTCTATCTCCATTAAGCATAGGGCAAAAGACATGAAAAAAAAACAGAAGTAAATGCAAAAAGTAAATGAGGTCAGAACAGACCTACGTGGAGGAGGAAGCCACCTCCTCCGGCAATGGCTAAAGGTACGAGGATTTGCACCTCGCTCCCCGCGCCCTTCTTCCGTCCGTTCGTGCCCTTTAAACATTAAACATTGTCAGTGTTTTAAAAATTTTATTCCTAAGGAATACACTAACATAAGTTTTATTATTAATGTTTACTTTTTAATTTTTAATATTTACATATATTAAATAAAAAAGTTATTAAAGTATTATTAATTTATATTATTAATTTATAATTATATAATTAATTTATATTATTATATTTATAATTAATAATTTTAAGTTTAAAATTAATTTTTTTTAAAGAAATTTTTCAATATAAATAGATTTTTATTTTAGATTTAATTATTTATTTTTATTTGAAATATTCACATGAAAAAAAGTATACACATCTTATATTATTTTAATTATATTTTTAAATAGATGTTTATAGATTTAAGTGAATTCTTTTTTTCAAATGAATATTTCAAATAAAAATAAATGATTAAATTATTCGTATTAACATAAGTTTTATTATTAATGAGAATATTTTATAGATATTTGTTTATATTTACATATATTAAATAAAAAAGTTATCAAAGTATTATTAATTTATATTATTATCTTATTATTAAATAATTACATTATAATATTTATAATTAATAATTATAAGTTAAAAATTAATTTTTCGTGTAGGTTATTTTTAATTTTTAAATAAACTATTGGTCTTTTGTTGTTGAAGGTATGTTTGGAATTTCTACATTGAAAGTTCTATGTAGACATTAAAACTAATATATGCTTGTTTTCATTTATTTTATATTATTTTGAATGGAGAAGCTTATTTGTTCAAGTTTAAATATAAATACATATCTTTTTTTATTATGTCAATTTAAATTTTAATATTTTATATGTATAAATATAAGGGGATTAATTTTCTATTATTTTAATTTGTACATGGATGTTTCTAGGTTTGATTGTCTAGTTACATATTTGCTACTAAAAATATGAACTAAGTTCACAATTCTACAAAATATCATATGAATAAACAAAGCCAGGATTACAATAAGAAATACTATTTTGATATCAATTTGTCAAATTTAAATGTCATGATAGATATTCATTTACAATATCCACAATCAACATCAAATGAATCTATAAATTTAAGTTTTAAAATTGTAAGAAAAATAATTTAACAATTTAATAATTAAATCTAAAATAAAATATATATCTAACTTTATTCTAAGAAAAAAAGAATTCACTTAAATCTATAAACATCTATTTAAAAATAGAATTAAAATAATATAAGATGTGTATGCTTTTTTTCATGCGAATATTTCAAATAAAAATAAATAATTAAATCTAAAATAAAAAACTATTTATATTGAAAAACTAAACTTTAAAAAAAAAATTAATTTTTAAATTACAATTGTTAATTATAAATATAATAATATAATTATTTAATAATATAAATTAATTATATAATTATAAAATAATAATATAAATTAATAATACTTTAATAACTTTTTTATTTAATATATGTAAATACAAAAAAAATTAAAAAAGTAATCATTAATAATAAAACTTATGTTAGTGTATTCATTAGGAATAAAATTTAAAAAAAAACATTTAACTTTATTCTAAGAAAAAAAGAATTCACTTAAATCTATAAACATCTATTTAAAAATAGAATTAAAATAATATAAGATGTGTATGCTTTTTTTCATGTGAATATTTTAAATAAAAATAAATAATTAAATCTAAAATAAAAATCTATTTATATTGAAAAACTAAACTTTAAAAAAAAATTAATTTTTAACTTACAATTATTAATTATAAATATAATAATATAAATTAATAATACTTTAATAACTTTTTTATTTAATATATGTAAATAGAGATAAAAATTAAAAAAGTAAACATTAATAATAAAACTTATGTTAGTGTATTCGTTAGAATAAAATTTTAAAAAAAATATTTAACTTTATTCATTGTCAACGGTACTACACTGACAATGTTTAAAGGGCACAGACGGAAGAAGGGCGCGGGGAGGAGGTGCAAATCCTCGCACCTTTAGCCATTGCCACCTCCTCCACCTCTTCTAAAATGTTGTAGAAAAAATACATTATTTATATTTAAAATTTTAATATTATAATACATTAAAATTTGTATTTTATATAATATTAATGTTGTAGAAAATATATATTATTTATATTTAAAATTTTAATATTATAATACATTAAAATTTGTATTTATAATATTAATGTTGTAGACTATATATTACTTATATTTAAAATTTTAATATTATAATACATTAATATTTGTATTTTATATCATTTTATATAATATTTGATATTAATATTTAATATTTTCTTTAAAATAAAAATTAAATTAATCTTTCATTTTCTAATAATTTTAATTCATCTCGGTGTGTTTTTAATGTCTTTTGTTGACTTTACTATTCAATTCAATATTAAAAAAAATCAAAAGAAATCCCGAATTAATTAAAAAAGAAATCGTGAATTAATAAAAAAAGAAATCCAAAAGAAATCATGAATTAATAAGTACAGTTATGTGCATAGATCATCATGTCATGGGTGTCCTTTTGGGTGCTCTATTGATGTCGATGATGTTGACATTACGATTAACTGTGATGTCTACATTTCCAGCTCATTCTGTCACAGTGGAGGACAAAATATTGAAATTTTCCACAAACAATAATAACTAGCAATCACACCTTAGTGTGCAATGGGAACGCCGTAGATTTATGGAAAGGTCATTTAAGTATTTTTTCCTTTGTTTGTCACTCCTTCTCATCCTCTCTACATCTCCTTATCTTTGTATCAATATATCTCACCATATATATATATATAT
>MU227713.1:3860703-3872461 GCA_018584345.1 Thuja plicata | reverse complement strand
AAATGGGGATTTGCAAATCCATATTCGCATTCAATTTAGAGGTCACCAAACAAGGAATTGCACCCCATAACCGGGTTATGGGCTGCATAACCCGGTTATGGGGTGCAACCAAACGGGCCCTAATAGATTACAAAAGGGTTTACGGAGTCCCTTGGAAAAGAAAAATTAGTCATCTTATTGCTTAAACATCGAAAGATGTGAAGTTAAAAAAACAACTACATATCCTTTTAGTTTTTTATGGGAAGAGTATTATAGTTCTTACACTTCATTAGTAAGATAGATGTATTCTGGGGTAAGAGACCTAAGGTAATTAGTTTGTTTCTCTGTGATGCATTGATTTTGATGGGTCTTCTTAAGATGTGTGGAGATGTGTTTCAATAAAGTTTGTCGTCTCAAGGACACCAACTCAAGTTGCAAGCCATTCCCAAAAGTATTTTCTGAGGCTTACATCAGAGAACAAGGAGAATAAAATGTCCAACATCCATGATATCACAAGTGCAAGTAATGCAGATTTGAAGCAGCGTCATCTGCAGAAAGCTTCTGCTATTGCAAATTCTTCAATGCCTGTTGTTGTTAGTCAATCTCCCGGATTTGTGTATTCCTCATCATTGGCAGGAGCAGCCTCAATCAATTCTATGGAGCCTCACATAGGTGGGAACCATCTGATAACACCTCCCAATAATCCCAAGGGATATGAAATGGAATCCAGCCACCGTGTACTACACTCTGTCAAAAGGGTTCCTGACCGAAACCGAAATTGTTTCACATTGACACAACTTCAAACTTTTATTGCTTCAATATCTGCATATACTCACATGTTGGGGCAGCTACTGGGTTTTTAAAAACTTCACAATTTGGGTTCAAAACCCTCATGCTTGAACAACATCTCTGTTATTCATAGCCACTTCTGGAAATAGGCCTTTACCACCTATATATTTTGTTTCTTTCTTTTACATACCCCATTCTGAAAACTCCCATTCTTTGAATGTATGATCTAGTATTTATCCCTGTGATTGAAAATTACTCCATTGAAATAATGCCATTTGCATTGAATGTCATAGTAATTTTGTGAAAAGTATTATATTGTCTTCATTTTTTGATGTGTCATGCATCATAGTAATTGATATAGCCATTTGTCCTCATATTCTTTATAATATTTTATTTATTTGAGTCAATTTTCTAACAAACTTGATCCAATTATATGTTTATTCATAAATCCACATATTTTGGGGTTGCTAACATGTGAGAGGAAAAAGTGGACATTAATCTTATTGACATTATTTAGGATTTTCAATTTAGAATTGGAGAGTACACATGACCTATGTTAGTAAATTTGTTATTGTTAGTTATTTGAACCGAACAATAACACAATTATATATTTTAAATATGAATATGTTTTTTTGAATAGAATAGTAATGAGCTTCTACATAGTACATTTATTATCATTAGGTTATTAGATTAATAATTAGATTTATCAATTTTAGAGGGATGAAACATATATTCATAATAAATATATATATCTTATAATTAGATTTATCAATTTAATCAATTAAAAATGATAGAAACGTATCTTCATAATAAAGAGTAATAAATATAATAAATCAAGAAACCTAATTTTATAAGGATTTAAAATAGAAATAATTATTTTAAATCTAGAAAGAGTGGTTATTAGAAACTAATTTAAGATTAAATAAATCAACAAATTTAATAAATCAAAAAATTTAATAAAAAATTATAATAGGAATATTTTCTCACACTAAAGAAAGAAGTCCTAGTCTATTTAGAAAGATGACACTTTAGAAAGAATAAAGATATTTTTTGTAAAATTAACTAGACAAAACCCAAATTTCAACCATAATCCTAACCCAAATCTTAAACCTTCCTTACACTAACTATAATCCAAAATAATAACCCTAATTATATTATAATGAAAACCCTAACCTTAACCATAAGATTGCGCATGGTTATCATTCTAACCTAATCATAATATAACTATAATTATCATCCAACCCTAACACGACTTATAACCCTAATCATGATGTAAAATATAATCCTAAAAATAACCATAAACCCTAGCTCTACTCTATATTCCTAATCCTAATGTAAGTATAATTATCATCTAACCCTAACCTTACTTATAACCCTAATCATGATGTAAATTATAACCCTAAAAATAACCATAATCCCTAGACCTAAACTATACTCCTAATCCTAAACCCTGACTAACCCTAAGAATAATCCTAACCCTAACCTTGAACCTAACCATAATCCTAAATATTAACCCTAAACCTAATTATAATGTAATCAAAACCCTAACCCAAACCATAATTATAATTATAACCCTATTCCCAACCATAAATATCATTACAAACATAATCCTAAATGCTAAACCCTAATTTTGAATGCTACACCCTAGATGTTAAACCTTAATCCTAACCCTAAATCCTAAATGTTTAACCTTAATCTTAATATTAATTATGAAGGCCTAATACAAGCCCTAATCCTAAATTCCAAACCATAGTTGTGGATGCTAAACCCTAAACCCTTATGCTAACAATATTAGTAACCATTATTTCATTTCCAAATATGCCTAATGATTTATACCTATGCTTTATCATTATGACAAGAATTCACCATGCAAGGTTAAAAGACATGATTCACCTATATGCATTATATTAGTCTATTTTTGGATGACATATCCACCTCTCTAACCATTTCTTACTATTCATCTATTGTTGTTGTGCTCCATACATCTCACCTCTCTCTGTCCCATCTAGGTCTCGCATGTATCTCTCCCCCTCTAGGATTCCTATCTCTTTATTTTCCCACTCTCTAGACCTCACTGGACCCCTCTCCCTTGCCTCTCTCATCCTCTTTTCTCTCCCATTGCCTCTTTATCTCTCCATATCCTTCTCTACATAGGGTTTAGGGTGCAATATTTAGGGTACATAAGGTTGAGGGTCTCTCTCTCTCTCTCTCTCTCTCTCTCTCTCTCTCTCTCTCTATTCCTTCTCTCTCTCTCTGTCTACATCTCTGTCTCCCCCTCTCTCCCTGTCCCTATCCTACCCCCTCTTTCTCTCTCCCTCCTTCCCTTTCCCTCATTCCCTCTCCCTATCTTCTTTCCTCCATCTCTCTCCTTCCTCTATCCCCTCTTTCTCTCTTAAGTATTTGAAATTACCCCATGATACCTCATGTTTAAGTAATGTGTTGAACAACAACTCATGAGATGGTGGGAATAAGAGAAGATGAAGGAAGACATCACCCAATGCTCCCTCAAAGTATTGACTATTTTGATAAGAAGTGATGAGATATTTTGGGATTTATAAGGTTTCAAAAAAATAAATATCACACATTTCACTTCTATTTTAAGGATAAAGGCACAAGCCACCACGAGTCTCACCCTATCATATTCTCTCCCTATCTCTCCCTCTCCCTCTTCCCTTCTCTTCCTCTTTCCCTCCCTCTCCCTATCCCCTTCTCTCCCTTGCCCCCCCTCCTNCCCTATCATATTCTCTCCCTATCTCTCCCTCTCCCTCTTCCCTTCTCTTCCTCTTTCCCTCCCTCTCCCTATCCCCTTCTCTCCCTTGCCCCACCTCCTTCTCACCCTATCCCTTCTCTCCCACTCTATCACTCTCTTAATCCCCTTTCTCTCCCTCTCTCTCACCTTCTCTCCCTCTCCCTCTTGTCTTTAAATGTGAATAAACCTATCTTTAACTCTTTAGAATCTCTAATAATTGGTCTAATAAACTACATAATAGGTTTGTGTTCCTGAAATATCTAACTCGGGGCACCTGGCTTCTCTTTTTTGGAGGAAAAAGGACCCCGAGATCCCTATGCACATACAGGGAGGCTCTGGGGGCCCCTCCACCAAGGCCATCGGGGAACCCCATCTAGGCTCGGCCGGTAGCTCATAGAACCTGGAAATTTTTCCATTTGTGGAGGCAGAACCGGTTTTGGAAGGTATCAACTTTCCCACCGTGAAGGATCTGGACTGTGCGGTAGGGTCTCCATAGTCCCTCTCGTCGATGGCTTCGCGTTCCCCTGAACCTTCTTGGGAGATTGGGGTTTTCCTACCAACGCATAACATCCCGATGGATGAGAACACTCTTGTGCTTCCCATTAGGAGTTCTTTGGTGTCACCTTCTCCTGAGTTGAAATGCCAGGAGCAGGTTCATAAAATGGAAGCTTTGTTAAAATTGACTACTCCTGGGCAGTTTAATAAAATGGAAGATCTCTTTGCTATTCACAAGGAAGGGAAGGAGGGAGATTGGACCATAGTCAAAAATAAAAAGAGCAGCAGAGACCCCTCCCCGGTCTCTCCTGTAGCTATGAGGAGTAAGAATAAAGAGGACCTAGGGGCCAAAACCAAAACCCCAAGGCGGAAAAAATCTAGCTAGATCTGGCAAGAAGAAGCCTGTAAGAACATTGTGGATGGAACCCAAAAGCCCATCTAGGTAACCTATACCTCCAGTTATTAATTCAAAGTTAATCTCCTGGAATATTTGTGGTCTTAATGGGCCACATAAGCAAGATATTATTAGAAATATGATTAGGGTTCATAGACCCGATGTCTTGCTAATACAGGAAACCAAGATGAAAAAGGACAAACTAGAATGCATTGAGTTCTGTAAGACTATGGATAGGGTGGCAACTAGCTTAGAAGGTGCTTCTAGTGGTCTGCTGACTCTGTGAAACTCTTCAATTTTGAAGGCAGATATTGTCTATGAAGAAGTTAATGTGCTTCTGCTCAATCTCACTAATATTAAGAATAAGGAAAGTTGGTTCATTATGCATATCTATGCTCCCAATTCAAAAAAAAGGGCGAAGGTCATTTTGGGATAAAATTAGAAATATTGTGACTATGTTTAATCTTTCTAAACACATTATCATGGGCAATTTCAACACCCCTTTAATCAAAGGGGAGAAATTGGGTGGTATTACCCCTGATCTAGAAAACAAGCAGGATCTCATGGATTTTATCAATGACCAAGGCCTCTTAGATGTTGATCTTCAAGGGGAAAATTTCACCTGGAGTAATAGGAGAACGGGGATCGAGTGTATCCAAGTTAAATTGGATAGAGCTTTGATCATGATGGATTGGTTGAACTCCTTCAACTACACCCTCTCTGCTCTAGTGCGTATCGGGTCCGATCATTCTCCCCTATCTCTTATTCTGGACCCTTTTATTAAGAAAAGAAATTTCCCCTTCATATTTGAGATGATGTGGACTACTCACCCTAATATAAACAACAAGATCAAATAATGGTGGGATATTGAGGTTAAAGGATCGACTATGTTTATCTAGTAGCCAAAAAACTTAGAAATGTTAAGTTAAACATTAAGATCTGGAACAAGAAGGAATTCGGGGACATTTTTGCATCCAAAGAGAAGGCCATTTTGACCTGGGTAATATCCAAGAGGAAATACAGATGGATGGATATGATGAGACCAACCTGAATCAAGAAAAAATTCTGCTCTCGGAGTATCACAATGTGATTGGTAAGGAGGAAATGTATTGGAGGCAGAGATCTAGATCCATATGGCTGAGGGAAGGAGACCAAAATACCCGTTTCTTTCACTTTTACACCATGAAACATAGGGCAACTAACAAAATCAGTAGCATTAGAAGGGGAAACCTTATCTTGAAGGAGGATAATGATTTATCTTTAGCTGTTGTGGACTTCTTTAAATCCCTCCTATCCAGAGACCTCAACCTCTAGGACCTGGATCAAGAGACCCTCTTGAGCTATATCCCTTCTATCATTTCTGATCTCCAGAACAAAGTTCTAACCACTATTCCCAATAGTGATAAAGTTAAGAAAGCTCTAGATTCTCTCCTGGGAAACAAGGCCCCGGGCCCGGATGGCTTTCCTATGTTCTTCTTCCACAAGTATAGGGAAATTGTTAAATCAGATGTGATCAAAGCTATGCAGGAATTCTTTGGGTCCAAAAATATCCTGAAAGAACTACACGCTACTTTTATGGTTCTTATTCCTAAAGTCACGGGGGCGGATGCTATGGACCTTCTTAGGCCCATCAGTTTATGTAATTTATTCTACAAGATTATCTCCAAATTTTTTACTATGAGAATTCTTCAGGTGCTCCCCTTCATTATTTCCCATCAAAAGAAAGGCTTTGTTCCTGGTTGTCAAATCCTGGGTTCGGTTATGGCGGTTCATGAAGTAATTCACTCTTTAGAAGCTGGTAAAAGGGAAGGCTTTCTCCTAAAGCTTGATCTGTCCAAAGCCTACGTCTGGGTGGACTGGTCCTTTTTGTTGAAAGTTTTGAGTGCTTTTGGCTTTAATAGCACTTTTTGCCAGATCATCCTTCAGCTCATCTCCTCGCTGTCTTTCTCCGTCTTGGTTAATGGATCTCCTTCAGCTTTCTTCAAAGCTTCTTGGGGTCTGAGACAAGGAGATCTCCTATCACCTATCCTTTTTATCATCTTGGCTGAGTGCCTTGGATGATCAATTTCTGCTCATAAGCTTTCAAGGAGGTTGAAAGGCATCAGGACTTCCTCTAGTATGTCCATTTTCTCTCATCAACAATTCATTGATGACACCATCCTGAGTGGAGAAGCCTCAGTTATTGAGGCAAGAACTGTTAAACATTTACTGGACTCCTATACTAGGGCCACTGGCCAATCTATCAACTAGTGTAAGAGCTCCCTCTTTTTCATCAACATGTCGGGGGTCAGACAAAGAAGAATGATGGAGATTTTAGGATGTAGTATTGGTTCTCTCCCATCCACCTACTTGGGCCTTCCTTTGGGAGCTAAACCCCCAAATGCTTTCTGGAACAAGCTCATAGATAGATTTAATAGAAAATCAGCAGGCTAGAAGGGAATTCTTCTTAGCCAAGTGGGAAAGATTCAGGTGCTCAAGTCCACCCTTCAAAACCTCCCTACTTATGCTCTTAGCCTCTTCTCTATTCTGGCTAAAGTGGTTGAAGCATTGGAGAAAATCCAAAGTAGATTTCTTTGGTCTGGGGCTAAGGAGCATAGACGTCTTCCTTTGATTTCTTGGGACAAATTCTGTCTCCCCAAAAAGGCTGGGGATTAGGAAGATTAGGCCTTTCAATAAGGCGCTTCTCACCAAGCATATTTGAAGGATTTTTCATGGTAAAGGGGAGTGGAGGGATTTCATTGAGGATAAATACCTCTCTAGTGCTTCTTTTCTCTCTTTTTTTGAAAATGATGATATCTCAAAAGGCTCTTGTATCTGGAATGGCATCCTCAATGCCAAAGACCTGGCTATGTCAAAAATGAAGTGGAAAATTGGAAATGGGCACAATATCAACTTTTGGCATGATAATTGGATTCTGTCAGGGCCCCTAGAAGATATGGATTACTTTAATTCTTGGAAGGAGGAATGCATCTTACGCTTTAGGGACAGAGTGTGTAATTATAGATTGGGTAACTCTTGGGTAGATATGTCCTCAGTTTCCCAGGAGCTGTCTCCGTTACTCACTGCTCTTAATGCCATCTCCCTCTCTCAGAATCAGGATGCATTGATTTGGGAATCATCCCCTAGTGGTTCTTTCACTGTTGCTTTGGCCTACTCTATTCAGATGCACATGGAGGATTCCCCTCCTTGGACGCAAGCCTGGTTTCTGGGCCTAATCCCTAAAATCAATGTTTTTTACTGGATTTTTCTTCAAAACCGCATTCTCACTGTTGATAACCTCATCAAGTGTGGTATTCCCATCCCAAACATGTGTGTTTTGTGTCAGGTCGATGTAAAGTTGGTGGACCACATCTTTATCCACTGCTCTTATGTGCGGGTGGTTTGGCATTTATTCCTGTCTCTTTTTGGGCTGCAGTGGTGCTTCCTGTCCTCTATTAAGGACCTCTTCACCCAAGGGACCCTGCCCTTCAAAAATACTATTTTTCACAAATTATGGTCTTGGGTGCTTCCTCACCTGTGTTGGGGCATTTGGAAGTAATGTAATAATTGCATCTTTACCTGGATTGTAGTGTTATTCCCAATGTTCTTTTTGCAACTTGATTCACCATTCTCTCTTGGAAAACTTTGTTATTTCTGGGAACCATAACCCTTTTGCAGGTGTTGTAGATGCTACTAATCCCTCTATTACCATTGATAAAAGAAAACACAGTACCTGGCTTCATCCCTTGGATGGTTGGTCTAAATCCAACTTCGATGGCACGACCAAGGGCAATCCTGGGAAGGTGGGAAGTGGTGTCATTATTTGTTATAGCTATGGCCAGGGCATTTCTGTTGTTAGTCTTCCTTTGGGCACACAAACCAACCACTATGCGGAAGCTAGTGCTTCCCTCTATGTGACCAAATTATCTCATGACTTGGGAATCATAAATATTTGGTTAGAAGGGGATTCCCAAAACATTATCAACTATCTCAATTTGAATCACCCACCATCATGGACCATTGTTAACATGATTGAGGAAACTCACTCACTTTTGAATACCTTTGATAAGGTCCATTTATCCCATGTGTTTAGAGAAGAAAACCAAGTAGCTGACTAGTTTGCCAATCGGGCAGTAAGAAGTGAAAAGTAGACTCACTAGCTTTACGGAGGTGACCTCCCACGCGAAGCGTTGGATTTAGTTGCTTATGACCGAATCCATGGGAAGGAGGGCTTCATAAAAATAAATGATGATTGTTATTGCTTTGAATGCAAATAGCTTTTCCATTATTGAAAAGTATGAGACAGGCTGGAATGGTAATCACATCATATTACACCCGCACACTTACAGAGTACTCAAATGTTACAACAAAACTTGCCTCTCAAGCCAAAGAAACATAACTATCTGGAACATATCGGAGACTTTTGGTTTGTGCCTCTGTGTTGCTTCCTATCCTGCGTTTCTTGTGATGGGTGGGGAAAGGCATAGGAAAACTATAATATTTAAGGTTAGGGTTCAATAAGAATGAATTAGATTCTTTGTTATTATATTTTATTATAACCTTACAATATTATAGTTTTGGTTGTATTGACCATGAATGTTCTAAAACCTAATTCAACCCAAACCCTAACCCTAACATTAACTCAAAATTAATATTAAACATATGCCAGATATTTTTTTCTAGAATAGTAAACCTAATCATAACTAACATTAACCCTAATCTAACCTTAAATATAATAGTATTCTAATAGCAACCATAATATCTTGAGTAACCATAATTGGAATACTAATCCTTATCTTAATAAAATCAATGTAAATATCTTGAGTAATCTCTTAACAAATATATTTTATCTTTGTTATAATTTAAGATCATGTATAAAATGAAGAATTTAGTGTACATGGATTGGAACCTAATGACATAATCATTTATATAATCATTTTGTTCATTTACACAACCATACAAATTATTCTTGAAAATATAAGGTTAAACTATAAATTAACACTTAAAAAATTATTTGAATTTATATATCTACCCTCTTTGTGTATTTTTTGTATATCTTTTGTGTAGACATTGAACCAATTGTCTAATGACATTGTTATTTTCCTATCAAATATAATGGTAAAGCTTACATTGATAAGGGTCAAACAACATAAACAATTCTTCTATAAATAGTTAATGACCTATCTCAAGTAGAATGGTGGTTACTATGGATAAAATACATTAGTTTTTTGAATATCCATTTTTTTTCTCAAGATTCTCCTATTATATAACAATTGAACTTATTCTTATGTGATATTTTTGTATTGTAAATATTTGTCTAAAATATCTTAAATTTATAACCAAATATAGTGAATGGAATGTTTTGACACTTCAAGTTCCGAGGAATGAATTTAACTAACTTATTTAATTGTAAACTGAATAAGGTTATCTAATACTAAAATAAATATTAAGGATTTGCAAGGGTTAGGCTTGAATTTTGATTTTGGTTCAAGATTAGGGTTAGGTTTCAATTAATTTTAGGGTTAATGTTCAATTTTGTTTAGCATTTAGATTAGGATTAGATATACCTCAACACATTTTAACCATATTCTAATAAGGTTTAGGGTTCAATTTGTTTTATTATTCACTTAGATTTATGATTAGGTTTCAATTAAATTTGGTGTTAGGGTTAGGTTACATTTTGGTTTAGTGTTATGGTTAGGGTCCAATCTCATTAAGGGTTGCAATCAGAGCTCAATATAGTTTAGTATTCAATTAGGGTAAGGATTAGGGTTCTATAAGGGTTAGGATTCAATTTCTATTAGGATTTTATAAGGGTTAGGGTTCAATTTATTTTAGTGTTCAATTAGGCGTTGTATTAAGATTTGATTTAGTTTACTACCAAGGTTAGGATTTTATTTGGTTAAGAGTTGGGGCTAGGTATCAATCTATTTCAATATTAAATTAGTTTTTCAATTAAAAAGGATTGCAAAGGGGGTAACTCCCATTGGTTTAAAAGAAAAAACCTTTTACAGTAACTCAAGCATGATGCCTTCACAGAGCTTAAAGGCCTCACTTAGAAAGAACACTAGATAAAATATCAATATTCTTTCAAAACAGGGCCATAAACTCTCCCATATCCCTATTTTGACTTTTTGCAGCACATATCCTTTTGGTTTAGTTTTGGAATTAGGACTCAATCTAGATTAGTGTTCAATTAAAGGGTCATAGAAAACAAAACAAAAATAGGGTTTTAAATCATTTGAGAATAGTCATACCAGAAGAAGTGACTACTATCATGGAACAACATGGTCAGTATATTTAGTCTAATTTGTTTTAGTATTTTCATTACAATAATTCTTACTCTTATTTCATATGTAAAAATATGTGATTGTAGCTTTGGAGGATCGAGAGAATACATGACGGTGTCAATTTCCCTTCTCTATTGATTTGAACCAATCAACAATAGATGAAATGCAAACTATAGATGGTAATTTTTTAAATTATTAAATATGTTAATTCATTAATTGTATTATTGCCAATTTTTTAATTTCTAACTTGTTTTCTATACTTAATCAAACAATTACCATGTACAATTTGTGAAACTCAACCATCATCAACTATTAGTGTTACACCCAATCAAACATTTCAACAAAGGATTCTAGGTAATTAAAAGTATCAATATTACTTACATTAACTACATATTATATTTCTACAATTAAGGATTTATCTATGTTGATTAATTAAATATACATGTCATTGCAAGTTTAGATGATGAGAAGAATAGTGGACAACATACGCTACCATCCCGACACCATTCAAATTATTCTTGAAAACATAACGTTAGACCATAAATTAACACTTCAAAAATTATTTGAATTCATATTTCTACCCTCTTTATGTAGTTTGTGTATAGACATTGAACCATTTATCTTCAATGACATTGTTATTTTCCTATCAAATGTAGTGGTAAATCTTATATTGAGAAGATCCATAGATCACGAACAATTCTTTTACAAAAACGTAATGACTTCTCTCAAATATAATGGTGGTTACTATTGATAAATTATGTTAGTTCCTTGAGCATCCAATTTATTTATTTCTTTAACATGATTCTCCTATTTTATACACAATTGATTCTTATGTGAATATCATAAATTTACAACCGAACATATTAAATGGAATTTTTTGTTTGACACTATAAATGACTACCAAGAATTTACACCAAATTATTTAATTGTATACTAAATAAAGTTATACAATACTAGAAAGGAAAAAAAATCTTCACTAACTAATATTGTAATTTTGATGTTTATTATCATTTTTCTTTATTGTCTCGACATAAAAGAAATTATAATATATATATATATATATATATGTATATATATATATAT